>JALPQI010005608.1:0-78181 GCA_025490895.1 Thaumatotibia leucotreta
GCTGATAGGGCTAAAACCCTGGAATGCGGTTCAGGTTCAAGAACTTGACTTTGCTAATTAAGCGTTCAACACACAAGGCGATCTCTCAGTAGCCGGTCTTTAATAAATTCTTTTCACACGGTATGTAGTCATAATTGATGCAAAGCTGTCGTCAATTAGACAGAATTTGCTATTGATGTTATGTAAAATCAAAACCATTGCCTTTACATATTCCTACTATTCCTAGTGTAGAAAGATAGCAACAAAAAACAGTGGTCAATACCGAAGCATTCTGAGGGATTTTCTACAAAATAGGAAGGAAGGAATAAATGAGAAAAAACAGGGAGGAATAAGGAAGGAAAAATCTAGAAACATTTGATATTACAAATAAATTAATCTATTTAAATTTTACCTACATTGTTTCTGGAGGCACTCCCATTACACAAATTAAAATGTTTTTAGATCGAAAGACAAATAAGATATTCGGGTTCAAGTTGTTGAGATGACTTGTACAGACTTGTTGAGATATTAAGCTTAGTCATGGACCTACAAAAAAGTACATTAAATGGTTAGAGATATGCAAAAAAAATCTACGCTACGAATGCTACGATACGTCGTTTTATCAATGAGCGAATGAGATTGAATATTTAACCTTACTGACATCCTTATTAATTGGCGGGGCTTAACCGCGTATCAGCAAATTTATTTTGATTATCTATATTTATATTTTACACATTCGTTTCAACCTAGTCGCAACTAACTCTTCAGGTTACGGGCCCGCAAGTGCAACGCTCACTGGGCTTCCGAGGTTTTGCAATAGTCACGCCTCGGACAGTGGCGATAAAATGTATGAAACAAATACGTTGATACTCGCAGTCTCGTGCCGTGCGCAAGCGGGCCATGCTGTGTGAGTGGGATAAGACACGCCAGGGTAACTGCACGGTCACCGGAGCGGAGGTGCCGCACTTTCGGTGGGCAGGGTGTGTCGTTCTGTACGTCAGTATTTAGATATTATACTGTGATAGTGTTCCCGAAACTCGGTACACAAGGGTGGGCGGTCTGTGTGAGTCGGACATAACATAACCATCCGATTTCTCCCGGCGGGCCGGGTGGCATCCATTACGGATCCCCCTGGGTTAGCAAAAAAAAAGGTTGCCCAGAATTTCACCAATGATCATAATCTAGGTCGGCTTACGTTCATCAAATATCACCCGGGTTCTGGTGGTCAAAATCGCCAAAATATGATCACACGATTTTTTAACGAGCCCCTGGCAGGAATGGAGTGAAAGAGATGATTGAATTACATTTATCATTGTGTTTATGTGACCCTGTCATATCAACCTGCATTTTCAGGACTTACTCGATCCATCCATGCCGTTCTATCAACATGAACATACGTTGTTATCTTTAAAAAATGCATGGCTATCCTAATGTAGTATAATAATGAACAATTTGGTAAAAAACAGCGAGTAGATCTAATATATCTCAATCAAAACTTAACACGTAAAAATAAATACGGCTAACACTATAAATAACGGCCGATGAAGTAGTTAAATTTAGTAAATAAATTCAAGCTACGATCGTAATTGGGGGCGCGTGTGATTCGCTTCATTAGTTCCTAGACTAGACAACCCGGCGATTATGTAAGCGATTGTCAAATTAATTAAGAACAAGAGTCAAACTAATAAAGAAAAAGCATAGTTGATTTACGATCGGAGACAATTGAAGACGTTCGTAACGATGAAAATGTAATAAGAGAATTAGGTTTGGCTACGCCCGATGACGCGGATGACGCGCCTAGGCTAGACAGAAAGGCAGGCACTTCAGGCGACCGTTACGACAAATACGTCTATTAGTCAGGCACGCTTAATCAATACGCTTTTAGCTGGCTCAATATTTAGGTTGGATAATATTTCGCACTTTGGTTAGCGGTTAGGTATATTCAGTGGAATCAGATTTTATTTAGCCTTTAACTTGATTCTTTTAATATTATGTACACTACTTTGTGTAGTAGGTATTCGTATTATATGTTATTTTACGGAAAGACAATACACAATTATAAAACCTCATGTTGAATCCTCAGGTGGCGCATATTGCGAATGTTTTGATAAATGAACACCTGCTAATTACGCGTCACAAAGGCATTTAACGGAAACACGCTTCAATCAAAATTAATTAAAGTAATTAATATAGGATATGCCTTTCGTAAATCTACAAGGAAATATCAATAAATCATGAGGCCAAATCAGAAAATTAAACAGTGTCCATATAAGATAAGAAACATGAATTGCACCGAACTCATTGCACAAATGAATCACCAGGGTTACATAAGGAAGACATTATTTATGGTGTTTGACCTAATGACACCGACCGGCACGAGTTCGCTTAAGGTATGTTCCACTTTAATGATGCCTCTGATCCTTGTCACAAATTCGTGGCATCATTACATCAAGGATGCTGGTCACCTCCTTAATTCACAAATGAGGTAATGACTGGACAATAACAGTCTCAAGAATTTCCACATAACCAACAACTAACCACTTGAACAGGTTTAGTATCAACGAAAATCAGCCTTGGAAATTATATTGACCTTCTAAGCGGTCTCATAATTAGTAGATCCGTCGCCACGCCATACTACGGCGTATAATACATTATATAAGTGCGTGAGAAAAGCAAATCTAGATTATATTCAAATGGTTATAAAAAAAACTATTAACAAAATAAAAAGTTAAGGTGCACTATGTCTGAACCCATGCATATTTAATGGTTTGCTGATAAAGGGCATATGAAATCTTGTTCAAACAGCGGATGCTCTATTTGAGTGTTGAGATTCAATTGAAAAATGCATCATAATCGGCAAATATCTGGGTCACTCGACGAGCCGAGTTTAATAGATCTAAGGTCACACGAATTATCCAGAAGTCTACTGAGTTCTTGTAAAACAATGTTAATTCTTTCCCAATAGAACAATAAGTCGAAAATATTAATAATTAAATAATAACACGAGTAACAAATTAAAAAGATCCCAATTTAAGCAAAGCATTGAAGATTTATCGTTTATGGAAGAATTGGAAGGAGAATTTAAAAGTTACAGCAACAGTAAAAACGGAAATGAGAAATCAAAAGGATTTATCAGTCCAACGATTAGTGATTGCAAAAAAGCAAAAACAGAGGTTTAAATGCAGGAAGCAACTGCAACGTGCGACCGGAACTTCACATTGTCACGCGAGGACCGACACTGCCTGCAAGTTTCGGCAACACAGTTTGCAGTTGCACACACTTCGTTACAGTATCTATTGGAATCAACTACGAAACCGTCTCAATTAGGACCGTTTAGCGATTCAATTGATGCTAAACCTAACTCACGTTGCACAAATCTGCAACGAAACGGGCGGACGGGTTTAGTGAAACCCGCTTAAAATATGGGAAAGAAACATGACACATTAGCATTGCCCACATTTTTACGACTAAAACTATATTGCGTAAGCTCAGTTTACACTAAATGGTAGTTAGAAATTCGCGTGAACAAGTCGATAAGCTTCTTGCGTGGTTTTATTTGAGGCCAGTTTGTTTTCACAGACATCATCAGTGACAGGCATGCCAAGACTTTTATCGTCTTCATAAAACAGTAGATTTATAGATTTATATAAATTCGTTAGATCCATGAGCATATCAACACGTTGCATCCATCCTTGAGAATATATGTATTTTGTGTTGAACACTTTTCCGCGTGCAGATCCCGTCTTGAGCAGACGAGGATTGTAAATATTTTGCATAAGTTTCGCATAAAACAGCTTTACTACACAGAAAACCACTTCCACGGACAGACAGCGCGGTGTTCTCTAACGTTTGTTTAATCATGCGACTTAACGACTGTAATGTAGATTTAGACACAGACGAAGTCGCAATTGTTTATTTTAGCTGAAGATTTGCATTCCAAAGCATAGGCGAATTTTATTTTAAACTATGAGCAATGCAAACGATTCGACGGACTTGAAGTGATACTTTGATGTGAATAAAGAAAAATATTGAAAACGTAACGTTATTAATGTACCCCACAAATAATGTAAACTGGAAAGTCCATTCATTAAAAACTGATTATCAAAGGAATATTTTTATCTGGACAAGTTATCCTTGTGTTCTCAGATATATCACTTGTTTAGTGGACTATAACACACCCTAACAACATTACGGCATAAATAAATCAAGGCTATCAATGTTAAAAAAACTTATGTTTATTGGATTATTACATGCAATAAATTTTGAATAATTGACGATATATTTAAAGAGGAATTACTGTTCCGGGTTTTTGGGCTGCGTTTGTGTTTCCATACAAATGACACCGCGTTCCAGTCAATATGTAGATGTCATTTGTATGGAAACATTTCCTCGCACATCTCTGGTGGAAAAGCAGCCTAACATCTAAATCTAACGTATAATTATTTCCGCCAAAACAAAAATAATGTTCTTCTAAAAATAGCTTTCTATGTGATTATGTTACTGATAACAGTGATAACAAAACGTTCCTGTTTACTTATGTTATGAAATAAAAAAGTCGAACATTAGTATGATGAACTCTGATTTGACTGCCGACTTGATTAATGTAGTTATGTACACCTGTACCAAATTGCAAATTTCTAGTACTAATGGCCACTGAGCTATGCTGCGGACAGACAGACGGATATGGCGAAACTGTAAGGGTCCCAAGTTTACTATGGAATCCTAAAAACTTATTCAGTTAGAATTGAAATTTTATTTCGTTATATGCTAAAATGCTAACAGGATTCTTTTAGGTTATTCCAATAATATACAGGATCATGAAGATGAGCGAATTCGTAAAATAACTATACCGGACTCTTAATGGTACAGTTGACGATAGACACACAAGAACTACAAGTCTAGATCATGTTTTTCGAGTCATAAATTAATAATATTTGAAAGTTTGGATATAATTTGGTGATTACAATACCGAAGCAGCGAATTTATCATAATCATAAAAGAATTTGGTTGAAGGAACAAATATATTTTCGTATTAATGCAATTAATGAACTTCCCCGGGTCATTTAAAGGCCACATCTGTCATGAGAAGAGATTAATTAATGTGAGCCAAAAAGTCGGCGGTGGGCATTGAGACAGTTTTGTAACACGCCGGTGCGCAAGCGCCACTAACAGACGCCACCAACATAGTGAGCGCCATAGGATAAAAAGAGTGTACCTCTGCCAACTTTTTACTCTTGCGCCGCACGCAAGTGGACATATTAAATTCTACGACAGCTGAATCTTGAAGCTCTCGTATTATATTATTTATTTGCTTGTTGCTTTGTTTTACAATACCATAATCTTATTCATTGGTTGGCAATGTTCTTAATATTTTGATACTTGACTAAGTGAATTGTGTGTATTGACTAGGTACATAGGTAACGTAACATATCCTATTTTTTATTTTGAATTTTTTGTAGGAAATTTTGATACAAACTCGTAACAAAGAGGTTATGGGTAATTTTTCATGGAAAATTTATGGATTTTAAATATTTTTTAAAGATTTAGATGATTTATTAAATCCGTTTCAACACCATATCTTGATCTTTGAATCGAATAAGAAAACATCGAACAATATTTTTAGATTAGTTTGTATTGCATAGTCAACATTTTGGGACATTAAAACACCGAAAATCTAGGACGAAAATCTGTCAACCAAATTTAAATCTTATGCCTATTTGATATTAAATGTATTCCACCTACTTATTAACGTGGATGTTATAAAACTCTATTTGAAATCAGCATGCACGAAAAAACATTGCTTTGAAAGTAAAATCTCCTACTACAAAACCTGTTAGTCCCGCGATGAATTAAGATATTCTAGAACACTACGCTGTATTTAGATATTCTAGAAATAATACAACTTAATTGAAATATTCACATACTACTAAAACAAGTACCCTCGTGCCAATTGCATTTGCATTGAATGATTTGCAAGCGACCTTTGTCTTCTGATTTAGTGGATAAATAATAAGTATGAGATTACAGATATCTCAGGCTTAAAAAAGTGGTCCCTTGTGGGTTTCAGTCGAATATTTATCATAAGTGCTAAATTGATAATGTTTAGTAGGTAATAATTATGTTTTTTTTTTAAAGAAAATATCGAGAGATAGACACGAATGGACAGGAAAGGAGGATGAGAAACAGTTGAAATAATATTTGTAGTCGTGGAGCCCTCAGTATCTATTTTAATTTTATCAGAATATGATTAAAATAAAAAATTTAAACATTAGGGAGTCCCATATTTTACGAATTTTAGAAATTAATAACGCATACCCCCTAAATCGGCTTTTTTAACCCCAAAAACTCTGAAAAAAAAAAAATCTGTTCATTCCTGTTAACAGGAACCCGTGCCGACTTTCATCTGAAATTCCCATACAACATACTATGAAAAAATTTGTTCAGACAATAAGTTGATAATAATGTATTGCTTTTCTGTACTCATCAAGTTAATTTTATGAAAAAAAGTTTATAAGGCATTAGTATTAGTTAATGCCACAGGACATAAAAAGAAAAAATTTGGTCATTTTCATACATTGTATAAGAAAATGGCATGAAACTCGGCACGGGTTGCAGTTACAGGAATGAACTGAAATTTATTTTCAGAGTGCTCTGAGGTAAAAGAAACGATTTAGGAGGTATGTTATTAATATCTAAAAGTCGTAAAATATGAGACACCCTAATAAACATGCAAATACTTGTACTTGGATATTTTGAATATTTGCAAACCATGCCCTTATCATCATATCACTTGAAGTAATCGGACAACTCATTCAATTCTTTGTACTATTAAGTATGTCTATCAGTTACGTGTACATGTGGACAATCCAACAATCACACAATATCGCGTTCAGTATCTGCACATTACGAGTTTCTGGAAATATCGCCTTCATCATTTTTATTTTTAAAATATCGGTATCAAAATGTATGGCTAATATTATGATGTTAATAACAACTCTCAGTTATGCCGCATGGATGAGTTGCAAGCGCGTTATGTGCCAATTTATTTAGTATAGTAGCCGTAGATTAGCGTGTACGCATTAGCTTGTCATCACAAGATTTATTTTAGACTCGGAAATTATAGATGCAAGTTGAGTAATTGATATTTAAGGACCGGTGGAGTCCCTACGGCGCCAAAACTGTCATGATCACAATGTCAGTTAATGTTAAGAGTTTCAACGCAAGACAGTTCAACTATCTTTGATAAACTTTACAGATATATCTATTCCCTATGTAGCGATGGTGGAAAAAGTAGTAAAAACATGGGAACCCTTGAGTTTTTTTTTCTATCTGATTATTTCGGCAACATTTGAATACGTCGAAAACCTAGGAGGTTGTTCTTATTGTTGCAACTAAGATCAAACGTGAAAAGTTGAAAATCTTGTTCCAAATTCCTGTATAATTCAATAAATCTAGTCTACAGTAAGGCAGACGGGTTGTTACCTGAAATTCCGGAACAGTTATACTTTTAAAAAGTACTCCCGTGCCAACTAGGTCATTCGTGTCAGATGGTATGTCAAAAAAATGATACCTAGACCAAATGTTAGTACATTTACTAAAGTCATATATTCAGTGGTACATAAAAACTTATATACCGAATTTTGAACATTATTTCAATAGATTTAAGTGTATAAATGTAGTATATTGGAGAATTTGGAACTTCACGTCATAGTATACAATCGCAATTTAAGTTGTTCTGGGTAATACGAAAGAAAAGATGGTACGGTACTTATAACTTGTACAGGTGAGAAATTTATTTGCTATAACATAACCTATTGTATAATATCACCTTGTTGATCACGATAAAGCACGTACGTGAATGAAACCAGTTGTTATCATTCGTCTTGCCATTAACGAGTGTTTTCGTTTGGCATAAGATCGGTATCGGCAAATCCAATATTAAAAAAAATAATCCAATAGAGTTCATAGCTACGTGACGGCTCGTGGTTTGCGATGTCTGGCCCGTGTCTACGTTGCTTTCCTTTTGCGTTGCGTGCGGTTAGGTGGTAATGTATTTCTAGCCGTTTTATTATTAATCAGCACAATCTAATTATTGTCGTAAGTGTAATTTTTAATTGATCATTAATTAAGTCGTAATTTTCAGTCCGTTTACTCAAATGCTTTTACACGCATCGTCAAGGACGTCACAACGAAAAAAATCGAGACTTAATTCTGAACTGATTAAAAAACAGAGGAGATTCTCAAGACGACGCAAAGGTATACTGAAATTAGTTTAAGAACTTAATAAGGTTAAATGAAACGGATACTTTTTTCAGCTTTTGGATCGAAGCAATGGGACTGACGGAAAAGAAAAATGTCACGCAACAGGCAACAGTAAAGTACGACGTAGGCTACGCAACGCAACTTAAAGGCAAAAATCACTTGAAGCTGGAAGCCGCGTTCCATACATAACATGCGAAAGAAAGCAGACAGCCTGCAGACAGCACACAATGCCGGACTCCAACTGGGTTAATTGAAGACAACAGCGGCCATCGCCGGCGGCCGCGAGATCCGATCTCGACGCGGCTCTAAATTAATACTGTACTAAACTATTCACTGGGAATTATGGACGATAGCGTCGTTCAATATAATTAGGGTTGCCACTTTTACCAGAACACTGGGTGTTTCCAGCCATGTCAATTTTCATAACATTGGGAACTTTGATTTCAAGCGGTAAGCAGATTGATTATGAAATGAGTGATCAAAACAGGAGGATTTAAGTATTTTAGTACAATTAGTAAAAAAAAAACTAAAAATGATATTGCAATGGATTGTTTTTGGAAAAACTTTATAAGGAACAGGGTATCAGGGAATTTGTGCTAACCCTAACCATGATAAGTAGCGCTCGCTACGAAAATGTTATGGCTTTGTAAGTGCCCATGCATTTTTACGCTCAAAACGAGAGAAAGTTAATTTTACAAAAGCTTTTCATGCTGCCAATTTCTGTCCAATTTCAAGTTTAATTTGATTTGTTGCTAAATATTTCGGAGCTGTTTGAGAAAGTTTCTCCAGTGCACAGGTCTGCAATGCGACATCTTTGTACATTGATTTCTAACGTTGTTACGTCATAAATCTATTCAGCTTTCGGCCTTGATTCGGCACGATCCTAAATAGATTCAACGGTTTTTGCGAGCCTATGGTCGTTGCGTTTATCGTGCCATAAAGAAAACTTAAAGTATTTGATCTGTTTTTGCTAGTAGTCATTAACAATCTACCATGTGGCTTATGATGGCCGCGTTTAATACGTTTATCGTGCTACGCGTCACTTTCGCATTTGCATGCTTGTTAGAACGTGATGGCAACAACGACAAACGATTAGACGCTGTACCATCATAAGCCTACATGATGGCCTCTTTGGCCTTAATTTCGGCTAGAAAGTGTACTTTTGTGCCATTTACTACTGAATACATTCAATTTTGATGCGAAACATCGCCGACCAACAATACAATCAGTACAATAATGCAAGGTAAACGGTACACGGCTTCCTGGCTGACGGACATTCGCCGAATACTAAGCGCGGTTTTGGAATTGCAAACGATATTGGCAAAGTGCTGAGAATCAGAAATTGTACGGGGTTAATAGGAGGACGAATGGGTGGTAACTTTAGGATTGTTTATACTAGTTCAATATTAGTGCTCGCTCAAGTTACATTACGGAGTAAGTTCTAACAAACGTATGCCCATTTGGGGCACCTACCTGAAACATCATGGGGAAATTAGCACTTTAGAAATCTGATTGATTAGCAATGTGTAGGTATTACTGTGACTAGATTTTTGAAATTAGTAGGCGTATAACGGTAAATTGGTGTCATAAAGTTTTACCTGGTGCAAGAGAGCCCAGTGGGTGAGTCACAGGGTGAGTCATTACTTTTGATTATATTTGTATTGGAAATGTCTCGCGGAAAATGGTCCATTGCCTTTGAACTGTATGCTTAGCACATGATTGGCGCGACAGTATCTCGCCGCGACATAATCTATTCGACCCTCTTTTGTTAATATAGCTCGTGAAGGACGGGAGATCTATCTCGCGGCGACATACTGTCGCACCAATCAGGTGCTAAGTTTGCTGGCTTCCATATTAATTTTGGATTTTGAAGCGGTCGACTTGGTTGGCAAGTTAATACGTTTAGAGATGGTCTCCAAAAAAGGATTATGGAGTTGTGCGATAGCGGCATCTTTATAATTAGTTTCATTCACGAATACGCGTGGCTTGGTCCATATTGTCATGTCATTACAGGTTGCTTTTGACAAATACTAGCGTCATCGTCAGTGAAACCATCTACAGAACTCATATATCTTTAGTCAAGGGTTATTTATTTATGCCAATGATATAAGGTGAAAAATTAACTCACAATATAGATACCGTCGAGTCTCGTGTCGCCTAGGATACCTATCTTCGCCTAGTGTAAAAAGTTGAAGATTTCGCATTTTAATTTTAGAGTAGGTAGAGTGGACAGAAAATTACTAAATAGCAATTTTGAGATTCATCTACTTTGCTACGTGACAGTCTACTCTAAAAATAAGCCGGGAATTTCATCTTTCACACTAGGCGAAAATAGGTATCCTAGGCGAAGACACGAGACTCGACGGTATTGTATGCCCCTGAGTGAGTTCACACACTTAGAAATTACACTTTATCTCTATGGGGGACATACGGCCAGTGGAGTAGGTAGCAGGACTGACATGTCGTTCGTCGAGCTCTACTCCCATTCATTTTTAACGCCCACGTCACCCGACAACTAAACCAGAACAAAGTTCAATAACATGTAAAAAGTGAAATCGGTACACAGTGTAAGTGCCTAAAAACTTAGACAATAGCTGATGAGAGTGATGAGTCACTTTTGATGACATCATTATATTGAGAGGATCGTCAATACTTTTCTTTCACTCAGATTATATGTGAAAATCTATCTCTTTATTACACCCGACATATTGACTAAATAGTCAAGTTTTGAGTAAATACTCAATGTCTCTGAAGTTACCAAGAAATCGCGCTTCTAATCAATATATTTTCTGTATAATATTAGGTTCATGACATATGTAAAAGCAATAACTAATAAATAAAAATACCTACAGAAAAATCAATACTAATGGTGGTATTTAAAGATCAATTTTAACAGTTGTGGAAGACAAGGTTGGGTTTGTCAAAAAGTTGATTTGTCAAAGTTTATCAACATACAACAAAATATAACATCACAGAAAGACGTAAAACTTGATTGCGCTTTTTTAAGAAATGAAACAATTACTAATCTAATTAGAATCAATGAGTAGAAAAACATTATAAAAATAACAAAGTTCATTGATAGTGTTGTGGAGAGGAAAGGCTGCGGCCAACCGTTCCGGGAAGCGGCCGCAGACGCTGCGCAGACGCCGGTGACGTCACGCCGTGACCGGCCAAATGGGGCAGCGGGCTGACACGATGCTTTTGTTATACTTTTAAAACGGTCAGCGATTCTATTACGCGCTTTGGCTTACTTTTGTCCATCATTATTTTTATAGTTTTTGCTTTTTCTCTCCATTTTAACAAGTCTAGTTAACCACACAAATAATGTAACATCAAGTATAACTAATCATGACACAATCTACTAGCTAGGCATGAACTTCAAAGGGAACGGAGCGCATAGCAAAGAACCTGCCAATAATGTGTAATAAAATGAAAATGAACTAAACTCAACAATTTTCAAGGACAAACGAAACGTAAATAACTAATACATTGCCCTTTATGGAAAACATTCGCATAACTCGCAGCTCCGGCATGCGTAGAATCGTCAGATATACAAGTTGTTGACCTTAAAAGAAAAAGTTAAAGGCCCATGCAGTGTCTACGGCCATTGATACAAGATACAAGTGGGTACCAAGGTCGCGGAGTCAACGTACTGCTTGCAGGACAAGACGCCACCTGTCTCCATCGCCAATGAATACACATTAATAATAATTATTGCGACAACACGGCTCCACATGAGAAAAAGCGTCCCCATGAGTTTTCTGTTTGCATGTCAAAGACGGGCATAAACGCGCGAATTCTTGAACGCCGATAAGCAGAAGTGCCTGTTTCAATATGTTTTTTTTCTGATGCGTACTCAAGACACGCACATTCCAGGTGTGAGATACAAACGGTCAGACAACTTTTCCTCCGGGTGAGTAATTCAGTTTTGATGAATAAAGTATTCAACATGATGGTAAGAAATAACTAATGAGTGGTAATTAACTAATTATGCTGGTTTGGTTTAAATTTTGAATACAATTATCGTTAAGCTAGCGTGCAGTGCAGCTAAAGAATGCATTTCCGCCAATCCCTAAAGTCGAAGCCTTGGCTTGCGCTGGCGCACGCAAGATGATTTGTTTCGTTCGTTCATTGGGGAACCGAGCCCACACTACGTCACGATCGGCTATTAATATACTGCTATAACAAATTACGTACAAAAGACCGTATCCTATGGATATACGCTGATCTCGGGAATAACATTTTTGCGAGGGAATGATCGTTAGAAATATCTCTGTAGATGACGTAGTTGAAACTGGGTGTGGTCTAGAATGTTTTTCTTTGAGCTTCACATTTATCGTTGTTATTTGCAAATTACAAAACTATTCTGTTCAGTTACGAAGCCAATACATAGGTACAGTTGAAACTAGGTTTTCATTTTCTGGACAGATATTACTGGTAAACAAAATTTCTACGTGAATCGAGTTGTTATAACAGCACAAAAGCCTCATTTATCAGAATAATCTTTTGCAGTAACATATATTCCGAAGAAATGCATTGAAGATAAACTAGAGAGAGGATTAAACAAAAAGCAAGACTAATCCACTAGTATTGGTATCGCAGTATCGCAGATAGATACGGCATGAGTCGCCCTGTGAATCACGAGATTATTCCCGTAGGCACGAGGGAGAAATTGTATGTTTCCAGAAATGGAATGAAATGAAGCTCGCAATATTCTAGAATTTTACTTGTGAGTTGTGAGAGAGCAGGGCATCGCGTTATAAGCACGTATTAAAATTTGATACTAAAATAAGTTAAGAGTTGAATAGGTACCTTGACTTGTTGTAAATAAACAAAATATAGGTTTAAATAGTACATAATATTTAACTATGTATAGTATTATTTGAGAACAGAGACAGTGAAAACGTTAAGCACCGAAAATGAGCTAGAAGAAATTGCAATGTTCGAAGGACAGGTAAAACAGCGATATCAGTAAAAGTTAATATTACTATCAAGGCCTTTATAGAAATTAGACGTTAAGACTGAAAAATATGTTGTCTTACGTAACGACGTTTCTTTAAATTCGCAATGTTTATACCGATGTGGACTGGCACCGATCCAATGGTGCTTTTTAATCCGTTAAATTCATTGAGAAGCTGCTTTATTACCAGTGCAAATAGAAGGGACGACCTCAGCAAGGTCGTCTAATATTTCGAGCCGTCGGTTGGCTTCCCAACACAACATAGGAAGAAAGCCTTTGAGTGAAACGTTACATTTTCAATTAGCATTAGAAAGGATTCAACGGATTGTTTAATTGTAATTCCAGTCAAAGTTATTTTACCTTTAACAATACATTTTAAGCCGTCAATGACCTAGAAACCTCCCTAATTTACTAAGAGATCAAACTCGATATAAAACCGTTTTGTCGTTAATCTCAATCATAGCGACTAAGAAGGTATATTGTGAGTAATGTGAGACAAGGAGTTTGTTTGGGTACGTTGAATAACGGTGATTTTACATTTTCATTCATCTTTTTTATAATACGCCAAATTATTCTTGATCACTGGGCAACAATAAAAGGTGTGCCACGTCGATAATGAAATAACACAAAACTACGCAATGAACGAACACGTCTATACGAACACGTGCTATCATAAATGACGAACCCGAGTAAATTGTAAAAACTACGCAGTTGTCAATATAAATGACTTCTGACCATTGAAACCAATATGAATAAAAAAATATTCATTCATTTTCATTGGATAATGAAAGATTCGAATTCGAGCATAGTTCTTAATTAAACAGGGGTTCTACCGCGATCTACTAATGCGATTCAGTTTAGGACCTAATCTCGAGTAGAATTGCATTTAAATATTCATCATCATGTACATACTACTTAGATATAAGGAAGAGAAATGCTCTTCAACAGACTAACACTTCACCAGCGCAATGATTCATCTTATCATTTCAGGAAACTTTGGTTGTCATGAAATTAAATACTGTTACAGAATTTGCGGTCAACGACACGATTAAAGCGGTTAAATAATACGACGCTAACTAGGCATTTCAGTTGCGTAATTGTGCTAAATCTCAGCTAGCGAAATTAAGATCCTATTAGTGAAAGTTTCTACCTGAAAAAACTAATTGAGGATTACAAAATTAGAAAGTAAAACAAATCGTTTTAATGATCTCTCAGTTAGGTGTGTTGGGAGCTATCAATCAATCCTTGGTGAATATCAATCTTCTAAGTTACCGACGAAGTTAGAAACTATAATAAGTACGTACTTTTTGTTTAACAACTTTAACACATATTCGTAGCGTAGCCGGGTGCGTACCCTTTTTGAAGTGTTGGTAATTGATCGGGAAACGTGTGTGGCTTTTATGTAAATGGGAGATCATTCGTTCTATTCTCATTTCTCACCCCTTCTTGAACAAACGCGTCTCTTATGTTATGTATGAAAGATCGGATGAAAGGTACTAGCTAGTTACTGTTCGGTCAAAGAGAACAACGAGAGAGAAAAAGTGCGATATAAATTCAAAGAGGAAGGATTACTGGACTGACTCTAGAGTACTTGAGAGATCAAAAAAGGGAAGGCAAGGCTAATAACTTTGTGTTCTTTATGACTTAGCTCATGGTTTCGTCCGCGTATAGATCGAAGTAACATGATTACCAAAACTTGTACCGGGAGAGTTTCAAATGTATAATATCACTTCTAATTTTCATGATAGACGTGTGTTTATTAATCTTAGAAATTATCGAACGGATGCACGCATTTACTTCGTGTTAGATCACAATAATTCCGACACGTGCAAATGATTTGTTTCCCAGAGCACATTATATCGGCCAGCTATCGCCATTTGGTTACTCCGGTTTAACTTAATGCATTAATAACGAGATGGGACTGCCAATCGACAATACGTGTAACAGATGGTGCCTGACACCAATATGTCACTGACACCGTATTTAAATTCAACCATAAACTGCTGACGAACATGAAATACTGCAACTGTCGGGCGTCAGGTAAGTGTTGAAACACAGACCCAAATGGAAGATTTAGAGCAACTTGTCTGAGTACAGAGTTGTGGACAACGCTAATTTCGGGGCTGAAAGACTAAGACTGGAAAGCTTTCAGACTAATATTTGAGAATTGAATCGGTTTATTTTACACGATACAAGAAACTGTTATTGTGACCTTTGAGTTGTGAAGTCCGAGCATTATTTATTTCCTACCTTTTTTCACAACATTACTGTGTATTTAAATGACAGATCCGCGGGTGCTTACCCGTTACTTGGAACATGACCACTAATTTCACTTAAGTGTATATAGGCAGTGTGTATTATTACGACTGATTACACGCCATGCCACCTCTGCAGGGGAGAACTGCTGTGGTCTCACTACTAAGTGCATTCCAGCGCTACTTACGTACGAATTTACAAGTGCAACACGTCAATTGTGGTTCGCAGTAGACCGCCAGGACAACATCACGAGCGCAACCTTTAGGTCGAAGAGTGCATTTCAGGTCGTTTTGGTCGTTTGTCGGCAAACGGCAGAGAGACACCATTGCGAGAGCCAACTTTAGTTCGAAGAGTGTCATGTTTTGGTAGTTCAGGAGCAACCTGTCAAATCCTTTTACGACTGATAAAGACCATCAAAGGTCATCATGTCAAATAAGATTGGTGATGGCGTAGAGTTGTTGTAGGTAGTACAAAATGTTTAAGATGTAATTTGTACAAGATGTGATATTGACAACCGTGACTAGATAAATAATAAATAAAATATCCGCGATATCTCTGGGAGGTGATCTATGCTTTTAACGGAGCGTCACCGGTTAAATAAGGCGGTAGGTCCGCCCAGCAGTAAATCATCTAGGGGCATACGTCGGGACGCAGTCGGTTATTTATTGCATTTCCCCGCACCCACGGGCTTGCATTCAATGTCCTTACGATCAAATGGCAATAAGTAATAAAACCGCAAGTGCATGCTGCATCCTTATTTTGACATAGGCACTCTAGGCGTAAATATATCAACACGATTTTATTTTTGATGCGTACCATACCAATGTTCCTATCCTATTATTATGTACATATATAGATTTCTGCGGCTCTACCGCGAACTTCGAAATCCGCAAATTTCGGGGGTTTTACTGTTTCCTAGATAGTAGTACTATTGTTATTGTTACTGTCATAGGTACGAGGACATTCCTCGTAGATTCAAATAAAGGTAATAGCTAATAAATATATGAATAATAGTTGAACGTCGATGTAATAAAACCGCAAACACGAGTAAACAGTCGTAGTACGTGACGGATAATCTTCATGAATGGTGCGCTGATTGCGCCGTTTCCAGCCCATTGAGCGAAAAACGGAACGCACGGAGGGTGATAACAGTCATTACTGAATAAAAACGATACGATGTGGAAGGGTTTTAATTAGAGATGTTAATGATCGACGCGGGTGTAAACGTGTTATTCCGAACGTAATAATTTCGCGGGCACTCTTCTGCGCATATTTGCTAAGGATCTTGAGATCACAGCAAGACTGGTTTGTACGTTTAGCACGCTTGCGCATTGGAATGCAGTCACAGCGCCCACTGACCTCAGCGCGGGCGAGATAAAGGCTATTTTAAGCCTGCTCGTGATAAAATTGAATACGTCGAATGTTCAACAGATACGGCATTGGAGGAGCCGGAAGCCTTCGACGCGGACCTATGATAGCTTGATAAAGTATACTTCCGTTGTCGAATTGCTATAACCTATCGCCACTTCCGATTTCTACGAGATTCCGCACCATCAAACATCTAGACGTAATTAAAGGTCGATATTAAAGCGATATATTACTAGCATCAATAACTGAATGAAACATTTACGTCGCATTTACGCTCTTAGCAGAGTTACATCATCAACATCATCGTAGTGTGGCGTACGTTTATTATGTACATACACACGTAGGTACATAGGTACCTACTGATCACAGCTAAATAACATCGCAGACTTAACAAAACCGCGCATTTTTAGTATATTAGACTTTTTACGAGTAGCCTATTTCCTAGGACAAAAATAACTGTAAGAAAAAAAGAATTCGGAACCGATGTTTGCCAAGGCGATAGACGCAGCTCGTTTTCAATAGCATATGCAGGAACAAGTGTACAGTTGAAAAGTTGTTCTATAAAACTAAAACGCAATTTTTTTGCTTGTTCTCTGAATAAAGGCATCTCATTTATCATTCCATCTCGCAAAAAATAAACTGCAGCTAGTGTATTTTAAGTATGCGTTCCTGGCCCTTACCAGACTGTTATTTTTAGAACACAAGCGCTTCTTTGATGGAACGACTTCGCAAGTCCAGTTTCACGACGCTAAAAGGATTACCGATTGGATGACGGCGTGAAAGCAGAATGGAGAATTGGGCTAATCCTCGGTAAGCTGCGACGTCGAGGCATCGCGCGTACTGCACGACACAGATCTGATTGAAGCAGACAGAAGAAATCTTAGACGCAAACGCATAAAGTATAATGTACAAAGGCATGTCGCACCAAGAGCCAAATCAATAACTCCTCCGCGAGACAGCCGCGGATACTTAGGAAGCGATGAGCGTGCAACCAAAAAACCACCTTATCTAAAGAATTCAGAACCAATTTTCCACTCGCATTGCTCCAATTGCGAGACAAGACGGTGAAAGCCCGTCTGCCCTTGCGATCTCTAGCTTCACAAGAACATAATTGTACACGTTCTGTAAAACGATTCAATGAATCAACGACATTAACGGTCAACGAGAACTTAATTTAATGCTTTTCTACCTAGGGATTAGACTCGTAAATCTGGAAACGCATTACTTGGCACTATAAGACTACCTTCAGTGGCTAGACAATAAAGATGTAGTTGATCTAAGGAAGTTTATATCAACTGTGTACCCTTAAAGTCGGATAGAAGAATAACAAGGCAATGCAATTATTGCTGATGCACCGCTGCGTGCGGGCGATCTGATCTTTTTTTAAGACATTTCGCTACTGCTGCTACTTTAATCTCATTAGAAAGTAGTAGATTCGGCAGAGGGGGCGACGACCGGCACAGTTTAGTCCAGTCCTGCACTCGCGAATGTGTAGGTAATACCCATCTATTAACACTATAGAATAGATTAACTATTATGACCCCATTATGCTTAGCTTATAGCCCTTGGGAGACTTTTATGAGTTCATTTACTGCAGAGCATTACGGAGGTAGGTGAAATTGCTTTTGCATTACGATATATAATTATATTAATTATATTAGCGTGCGTAATGTTATGTGCACTTCATCAGCTCAGAGCCTCCAGCTCACTGCTGGGCATAGGCCTCTCCTATTACCCAAGCATATGGACGTACGAAGAGCTAAATTTCCATAATCGCCATGCTCCAAAGGATATAAATAATTTTAAAAAACTTTTAAAACTTGAAGTGACTGCAGTCTATAGGTAAAGTGAAGCCCATATCTCGTACGTCTTAATACTTATTGACTCATAATATGCATAAAAAAGCCGTCACATCTCGTCTCAAGCGAGGACAGGTCCGTCCTTCCCGATGAAGATCCTTGCTACAACTCCCACATCCTCAATACAGAATCACTACCATGTTCCCATGATTCTATATAAACATATATCAAGCTGAATCCGCTTAATTACCTGAAAGTGTCCACCCTGTTACGTTTAATTGTCGATTTAAGTCCGATAAAAAATATCTCCATAGCTAAAATAAATGACCCGTCAGTTACACGTCAATAGCATGACTTACAGAACTCGGACAGGAAATTATTGTTATTTAGAGCTATCAACGGACAAAAGATTGTGAGCGAATCTGTTCTGAGAACTCCTGATGCTAAAAATCAGTTCTAACATTAGAAATCAGAGCATTGACCTTTATTAACCTGGAAGTAACAAGATATTGAAGAAAAGGATTAATTACGAACAGTAATTATTCGATGCCATATTTGTTTCCTTTATTAATTGACTAAAAGGAGCGAGCGACGCGTAACGTGTTTTAGGGACAATTCGCTCGCTCAACAAAAAACATTAAGTATTGAGAAAGGGACAATCAAATCGTATAACCATTAATACATTTTTGTTGTCCTTAAAGCTGATATTTAATATTTGTACTTTATAGGGGCAGAATTTATGGACAGACTAGGTATATAAGGAATTGATAAAAAATAAAATATTTTTCGTGGTTTTTAGAATTTTGAGAAAGTTGCGTTCGGCGCTCGAGGTCACAAACTTGGAGTATTCATTAAGCCAACATATCTGCAATCTGCATAAACATGTCTGCAAAAAATCAGAGCAACCGGATTTGACGCATTCTAGAGATGTATAAAATTACTGGATTACAACCCCCTTATTCATAAACGCCTTTTAACCTAGCAAGCCGATAAGTATTGTTTGTACCCTTTGGTCTTATACTTTAAATGGACTTTTTAGATTTGCTAAGTTAGGAGACGTTTATGATAAGGGAATAAATTTTAATAAGAAAACAAATACAAAACTCAACTAAAGAGAGGTAATGTGTCGAAAAAAGAACAGGATAATAGAGAAATATATGTGTAGCCGTACCATGAATTTGCAAGTAGCGTTTCCGTTACGCCGCGGCCACGACATCGGTCTAAGGCGACCGGCTTAGCGGAAAGCGTATGGTGCTCCCTCTCGTACCCATATCGGCATCCCGCTCCAACTCATGGATTCGCTCGCCGCTGGTCGCCTTAGACCAATGTCGTGGCCGGGGTATTAGAGTTTAAGGCTGAGCCATACCGGATGCGTGTACAGTAGTGTCCCGTCAATGTATGGGAAAAAAAAATTTTGAGCTACAGTTTCCCGTGAGGTATCGATTTTTTTGTAAATTTACACACATTCCGAAACGAGTAAAAAAAATTAAAATATATGTCATCTTTAGGGCTCTACCGCAGTGTAAATATTTGATTTTTTTCTATTTTTCCGAAAAAAATTATGTGGCAAAATATGTTTACATATAATTATAGTATTTTTTTTTATAAAAATAAATTAAATAAAAAAATATAGGAAAAAAATAATTAAAAATAATCCATATTACATTAAATATTTTTTCTTCTCATTTTTAATTTTATAGCTTGTCTTAAATCTATATTGCATGAAAAATATCCTTTTTTAATTTTCAGCCAAGGGGACCGAATTAAAAAAGTTTTTATTTGAAAACTTCAAACGATGGTAGAGCCCTAAAGATTTAGTCTAAATTTTTTTTTACTATTTTTCCCGTAATCTACAATTTATTTAGAGGCTTTTGGTAGGTCTCGCGTAAATAAGTCAAATTCGGGACACTCTAGTGTACAGCACGTTGTAGCGTAGATGTCATTGTAGATGGTACGGTACACCACTTGCACGTGACGCCCACGAGCACACTACGCAATCGGTGTGCCATCTACTGACATTTCCTACGCTACAACGTGCACTCGACTCATTAAAAGCCTTGCGCCTACGGCGTCGGGCTTCTAACACTCTCGTTAGTAATACCGTACTTAGACTTACCTCCTTAGATGCACGATTAAATAAAATTGTATCGTAGGCCTTGCGAGGTTAAGGGTGTCCAACTGTCCATACTATACACAATGCGTAACGTAAAAAGAAAAAAACAAACCACCTTGTAGATTAATAGATTATAGACGGAAATGAGACTGGCTAACGCAACTTGGCGCAAGTACGTAGGATGCCCTGAAAATTTCGGGAATTTAATACTTAGGAACGTATATTTGACATGTGTTATACCTCTTTCTTACAAGCATAGTCTCATTATTCGAAAACACTGGCCACTTAGAAAAAAAAAACAATGTCCGATTTTCAATTGTTTTTTAAAGTCGTTGAGTCGCTGGTGAAAATGGAGCTGTCCCGCGAAAGTTTTAGAGCAATGATTTATTATGACTTTAAAAGTGTATTTTACAACAAGAGTTGGGCGTGCGGAAGTTATTTTCCCGGTGGATTCCTCACTTGTTATCTGACGACCAGAAAACGGTACGTGTCAATTGGTGCCGCAAAACTTTAAAAAGATTTAATGGAGGAAGCTCAAATGCCGTTTTTAGTATTGTGTCCGATGACGAATCATGGATTTACGCATATGAGCCTGAATCGAAAAACCAATCTCGAGTTTGGGTTTACGAAGACGAACCGAAGCCGACAAAAGTTATTCGTTCTCGCAGCACGATCAAAAAAATGGTAGCCACGTTTGTCTCCAAATCGGGTCACGTGGCGACTATCGCTCTTGAAGATCGAAGAACTGTCAATGCCGATTGGTATATAGGCGTTTGTTTACCGATTGTTTTTGCTGAACTGCGAAAAAATAACCCTAACCGCCGTATTATACTACACCATGATAATGCCAGCCCTCACACCGCTCAGAAAACAGACGACTATCTGAAGGGCGAAAACGTCGAATTACTGGACCATCCTCCGTACAGCCCCGACCTAAGTTACAACGATTTTTTTACTTTCCCGAAAATAAAGAATCGGTTGCGTGGTCAGCGTTTTCAGACCGCGGAAGAAGCAGTCGACGCTTATAAAATGGCCATTTTGTCAACCCCCACTTCAGACTTCAATAACTGTTTTAAAAACTGGTTTCAGAGAATGAAAAAGTGTATTAAACACAAAGGAGAATACTTTGAAAAACAATAAAAGTACTTTTATTTCATTAAAATGCGTATTTTTTCCGATTCCCGAAACTTTCAGGGCAACCTACGTAGCGCAAGATGATTGCATATAAGGTTTTTGTAATAACATATATGCTACGCACAATTACGGATTACCTATAGGCAGATGCGAATAGTTATAAATAACTAAAATATATTGAAAATTGACACTGGGAGAGTTGCAACACTTGCAACTGCTAGCCACATGCAGTGCTCTTGTATGCAAGGAACATTTAGTAATATGTAAAGGGGGCGTTCAAGTATTACGCAATTTTGGGGGGAAGCGGGGTCTCGTAAAACGTTACAATGCGTTACAGGAACGGGAAGGGGTCTTGATTACAACACGTTACATAACATTGTTTTTTTTTTAAAGTAATAACTAGGGAATCAAAACTCCCAAATTAGCAACCCTTTTCAATTACGTTTCACGGGGAATCCGATTACCGCAAAGACAATGAAAAAAATTATATTATAGTTTTTATCCTTGGTATAGCCAAGGATAAAAACTATAATATAATTTTTTTGCGATTTTTATGCTTAGGGAGGGGAAGACAGAAGAATGTTACGGTGTGTTACAAGGTGGGGAGGGGGGGTCAAAAATCTTCAAAATTTGCGTTACGTAATACTTGAACGCTCCCAAAGTCGTATCAAATAATACAGTAAATACAATAAGTACCTAACTACATAATTATGAGTAATAAAATGTTCACATCAAAATGATACGTTCACTTTTTTTACAATCTCATTACATATTGTATTTGTCGTTAGGTGAGCGACAAAGATAAGTATAGAATCTTTCGAATGCTTAAAATAAATTCAATAATGACCACGCGTGGTCAGGTTTATCTTGCAAAGCAATTTAAATTTTTAAGTAGCGCTTTTCTAATACCATTTAAGTAAGAACTAGATAAAGTGAACAAACGAATAGGAATGTCACTGGATGATTATTGTCGACGAAAAAACTATTTATTATGCACAATATTTTTTAGTTTTTTCAAAACGTAGTGTACCTACAGTCGACGTCAAATATATCATTACGGTTTAGGTGCCAAAAATATATTTACACCACTTTATTGCCTTGACATTAAGGTCGTGTAAATATATTTTTGGCACTTAAACCGTAATGATAACTTTGACGTCGACTGTACACGTAGTGTTTACTATTAACTCTTCGGGATATCTTGCTTACTTGCCACTACGAGCTGTATTGATTTGAAATAACCGGGAATGTAATCATAAGAAATTGATTCTGTTGTGAAAAAAATATAGGTATGTTGTACTGTATCACCCTCGTAAGGCCCAATGTACATTAAAAAGAAAATTTAAATAAATACAAATCCGAAGTGTAGTTAAAACGTATAATATTCAACTCGTTCAAACTACGAGCAAATGCAGAAACAAAACACAAAATTGTCACGTGTCGTTTTGGGTTCATGGCCTGCCGCCCATACAAATATGTTTACAATTATATACACAAAGTTGCAAATGGTCTGTACACATCAAACATGCAATACCTATAAAAGTTTTGCCTTCCCTTTAGCGAGTATTAAACGGTAGAGTATTAGAAACTCAATCATGATGTTCAAAATAGACTTTCTCGGTAGAACAACTTTCAGGTTTATTTTTATTGAAGTTATCGCTTGATTTACGAGTAAAGTTGTCTTGTTATGTTGATTCGCCAGTTAAAGTAAACTATATATTATAAGAACTATGTCTATTGTCACTACTTGGGGTAAGGTTCTTTATTCCTGTATAAGATTGATTTATTTGAAGTGATGTTAATGTTACGATAGGATAATTCGTATCAAAGATGCAGATCAAACAACAACAACAATAAACAGTAAATGGGGTTGGCCAACAACACATTTTTCTTGTATTTACCTTATTTATTACACTTATAAAGTAATTTTAAAGTAAGCAATGCAAGCTTTTGTTAATATACATAATTGATCGACATACGGAATTTTCATAGATCAATTACGGTTAATTCTTTAAAGTAAATTTATAGGAATATCAGGGTTGATTCCATTGATCTACAAAACGGCATTAAGTTAGGTAAGTATACGTTTAATTTATGAATGTTACGAATTTATGATTATTAATACATAGAAAATATTTAATTGTTAATTTGTCCACGTATATCAAATATACGTATCTAAAAAACTGTTTATTAATTTGACCTAGGCATTCGGACAATGCATTAATGAGATTTGAGCAAGTTTGATACATGTCGACAGCGGACACAAGTGGCAATAATGATAGATGTGTCAGCAGGCTCCGGCGCGTCAAAGAACTAAACAAAGGTTAGTTAATATAGTTGTAAAATATAATATTCTCACCAGCGTAGCGTCTGGTCTCCCGATATTTCGGTTCGTCCCGCGTCATGGCTGCTAGTGCACTGCGGGAGCGCGTCAGGCAATACCTAGAGCACAAATCTGCCAACGCTCTCCTACTCGTATCTACAAGTTGCCTTAGCTTTTGATTTTCATCAAGTTCACCGATGTGCGATCGCGCGTTCGATTTGTTTTTGCATCTCGAGTGTTTGATTTGCTTCGTTCAACCTTCGCGAGCGCTTCGAACATTTTTTGTTTAGATTTATTAAGTCACTTGAAGTCTGTTAAGTACTATTTCAGTTTGTGTACTAGCGGAATAGTCAAGGAGGCTAATTTAAATTTACTTTTTGGTTTCCCTTAATTACCTTCTGGCCTCGGCTGGACTAGACGGAAATTGTTTACAAAGAAATTACGTTTATAGAATGGATCTCTAAAATGCTATTGTTTTTTGTCAGATTTTTTTAAGTACCTAGGTCCTCGAATATGTACTATGATGATTTTCGCATTATGTACTACCGTGGCACTGCCTTAAAAACCACCTACACGGAACACGGAATGGGGTGAGTAAGCATTAATGTCATAGAAGCTGACAGTTCGTGCGTCAATGAATGACCTAATGATATATATATTAGAGGCACCTATTGTCATGTAATAAATTAATTGGACTTTATAGTAAATTTATCGTTATTATAAAATCGAATTAATTTATAATTATCAAAAGCTGGAGGTTATTTGTATTGCAATCTTATAAAACTTAATGTCATATTATATTATGCTTATGCGATAGGTGATACTCATGGGAATGAATGGAATAATTAAACAAAGTAGATAATTATTTAATAGCGACGGGGGTGGTGTACATGCATAAATAATCTATTTCAGGCATACTCTGTAGTCTAAACAGCTTAAGAGCATGACAGGAATTATTAATGTAAGATTGATTTATATAGTAATCCAAAAACTTCGTATAAGTATGCACTGCGTGATTTAGTGTTATGGCAGCAACCGATTTTTTTGGAAATGATACATTGTTACTAAATAGTTTTAGTTTAAATTTACTCATGTCTAGCACACAGCGATTGAATTGGTATATTTTTTCGCTCAGATACATGAATGAGCTGTTAATGAGCAGTAGACAAATCTACAGCACATTTAAAGATAAATAGTGACCTATTTATCTTGAATGCGGTCTTCAAGGTAGAAAAAACGTTGCAAAGACCAACGAAAATAGCGTAACATTGCGATGCAAAAATGGAACACCTTGTACTTAATTACGAGGGTTATTTCAGGAAAATTACCGATGGCTGGATCAACAGGTAGTTTATTAACATTTTTATTACAGGCGCATCACCGTGTAAGCCAATCTTGTGATACTATCACGTTCTTTGGCCGCCATTTTGTAGACATCTATTATTTTACTCCAATCGTTATCCGACGCTTACGTGCGAAACTGCTATTAAATTCATTTTAATCCTGAAATGGAAGTCATAAACTGAATAAATTACAGAGAGCGATTCTTGTACAATAAACACAAAAAGAACGTTAATTAAAATCTTGATTGCGATTATGTAGGTACATATAACTTTTTTTAGACAATCGCAGAGAAAGTTATTGAAATTTTAGATAGTCGTATAGAAACTAATAAACTATTTGACTAATTGTACCTATTTAAATTATCAAGTAATGCATCTAAAGGAAACGCTAATAATCATTTCCTGGAGTAGATACTCTGGCATTTTATAATGAGTTATATACTTAGTTTAATCGCAAAACTAGTTAGCAAATGCAATGTACAATAACAGTATTGAGGTATATCACGAATAACGGTCAAAGTGAAATGTACTCAAAGTATGATAAGAGAAATGATTTGAATCATAGTGGCTGCTACTGCAACAACATTTTAGCTAAAAGCTTTTAGCACTGCTAAAATATTGATAAGAGGGTACCCCGCTGCTTGTCAGTTAACGTTGTAAGCACATTTTAATATAATCTTTGAAACAGTTCTAAAGATTTTTGGTACTTAATATTTTGGCAATAATTTGATTTTTGGGTATCTCAGGAAGGTGTTGTTGTATACTGTTTTTTTTTCATATGTTCATGTTCTTTCCGTCTTTTCAAAATGTCAATAAGATTAAAAGGGACAAACGATACTTGTAGCCTTGCTAAGTTAAGTGGGGTATATGAATCAAATGGCTCTAATCAATAAAAACATACAGCTCAATATTGGGTATTTAAATTGTAAACGGTCATATAAGAGCTATTAATTAAGCGACTTGTTCCCCCCAAAGAGCGCCAAGAAACCCCAACAGGGATGGCGTTACAACTTGTTTTACACCGAATTCTACGTTGAAACCCCAGCTACTTCAGAAACAACTACATCAGCCAAAACAGGTAAACAAATCGGGAAGCGGCATGCCGCAGTCAAACTTTATCTCGTCCGATCAATACCCTCAACGAGGCACGAGACAACTGTGTAAAAAGCAAAGAAAATTGCGTGGTACAAGCTGGTGCGGTACCGTGACCTTGTCTGTGAAGCGAACCTGAAATTAATCGATCATTCTTAGTATTTATAAACATAGGCCTCGCGAAGTCAATTAACTTAACAAAAAAGAAACGTTTGCGCTCCAGCTCTTGACCCACTAAGCCATGTCATTCGTCTTGTTAATAGACATCTGACAAGCAATATGTTGTTGAAATGCATGTTGACGTGTTCGTCTAGAAATGGAAACGGCAAGCGAATTTCAAAAAAGCTTATATAGCATTTTATATACAGTATACAATGATGCTATCCTATTCGGATAAATGGTCGGTGAGAAGGAAAACATTAGTGTGTTTAAATTATCCGACTCGCTGCACAACAGACTGGCACCAGGTTCGAGCGCCGTTTATGTTAATCTTCATTGATTGCAAATAGGATCGGATCGCATCTAGGTACCAGATAATGATTAAGGCGTGCCATGCCTTCGCGGGTTGCTATAAATGTCCTAACAGATAGACATTAAGCTATCATCCACACTTCATTATTTTCAATTAAAACTTAATGTAGTCTATTTTATTTAATAATATAAACGAAATCCAATTAAATGTCTGATGTCGATTAATTTTTATTTCAGCGTTTTATGTGTAGACATTGGGCGACAATTAATACGAATAAAATAAATGTGCATTGAATACGTCATACTACGGAGGCTATCCATCAAATAAGAGTAGCACAAAGAGTCACGGAGCGCGCCGAATCAGGCTACAAGACCGTGTGAGGAACACCGAGATACGACGTCGCACGAAAACGCAAGATGTCGGAGACGTTATTACCAAACTGAAGCGGAGTTGGGCAGGACATATTGCCAGGCAGCGTGATGGCAGATGGACCAAAATGTTAACGGATTGGTGGCCGCTATCAGACGGGAGAAGCGCAGGGCGTCCGTCCGCTTGACGGGTGGACGATATTCAAAAGAGTGCGGGTCACTTTTGGATGAGGTTAGCACAAAAAGCATAGGACCTGGACCAGTTGCGTACAGGAAGAGAGGCGTATGCTCAGCAGTGGGCAACGGCTGAAATGATGATGATGATACAATAAATTACTAAAAGTAATGGCTCTTGCCTAAAAACCATATAATTGTGAAATAATCACACACAATCAGGGACAAAAAACGAAGATCTATAAGATAAATCATGGCGCCCGAGTAAATTATTGCACACTACTATATTTTATATCGGGAATGATTTTTTCCCTAATAACTTAATTACAATTCTTTTGCAGCGTTAGAACCAGAAGACTAAGAAAAATATAAATAAACTAAATAAACTTCGTCAGAAATCGATAGACCGATAATAAATGGCAAGTTGAAGTAACGAGCCTTCACGCCACAAAGCACATACTTCTCCATGTTATTTATAGAACCCCAGCTAGCAGAGCTGTAATGTAATAGTAATTATCTAATTAGTACCACTATCCAGAAGATCTAATGGGAGGTAATAAGCTCTTTCCTTGATGAAAAACTTATTCGCTGATAAATTACCAGTAGCCGTGTGATCGCTAAAAATAGACATCGATATGAAGGCGTGTAACTTTCTATTTAAAGAAGACGAGCAATGATCTTACTTTTTGCCGAACAGGCAATACTGTAAACTCTGTATGTTACGAGTATAGAGTTCGATAAAATCAACAAATGTTGGGAGGATTTAAATTTGTTGCGTAACAAGTAATGGCTATTGCAATTTTATTGTAACATGCCGATGGCTTATCCGTGGGCGAGTTGGCTGGTGCCAATGAACTTGGTCCGCCGGGAAAGCAATGGCAGCCTCGCACACTGGGTCATACAGGTAAGTATGTAACTACTGTCGCGGAACGTACTACACGAACATGATCGCTCGGTACCCGCATCTACGATTACGGGTTGCAAACGGCGAACCACGCAATTTGGCCGTTTGACTCACAATATCAGTTTGAATTTTCATTGAGCTCTCCTTACAAACATCCAATAAGGCATTGCGATAGAATTGCAAATGGTTTTACTTACTAAACGCAATAGTTTAAATGCAAAATGATTGAGGTTAAATACAAGTGAGATCTAGTAGGATGTTGGTAAATAATGCAAAGAGTGCCAAGGAGGGCAGCACTTTAGCATGTCGTGTAGCAAATACTGAAAATGTAAATGGTAATTAAATTTAAACAACTCAAAAGTAGGTAACTGATAAAAATAAACTATAAAAACACAAGGACCTCTACCAATCGATCGAGAAATCAAATCCGCCTTTTTGTAATCGTTCTGTTCTGACTGAGTCTGAGTCATGCTGCAATGAACTCAGTTCTGAAGTCGCGGATCGTTTCAGCCGCAAAAGCCAATGCCAGTGTTTCTACTCTCGACATAGAAACAAAGTGCATAAAAGTTTTATTTGGGCAAGAGAGAAAAGTACAAGTCAGGGTGATATTGAACACGAAGTCAAACATTAGATCCTTGTTTAAGGAAGATTTGAACTTCTAGCAAAAGATTAGGTCAAGATTCCATTGAACCAAAGTGTAATTTAAATTAAATATTATAAAAGGAAATAATATAAGAGGCTAAGCAGATACGTAATTCTATTTAGTTCTTTTTCAGTTACGCGACTTGGGACAGTTTCGGGAAAAGCCTTTTAGTACCGTTTGGTAGCCAGATTTGGTAGCTGGTTGCCAAATGGGAAACATGGTTACCCGCCTGGTAGCCCCTATCGCGAACGACGAACGAAGTGTATATTGCAAAAGGGAGCATTATTTGGGCGTCACTGAAACTGTGTGCTAGTGTTCTCTTAAATTTGTTTTCAATTTGGTTAAAAATATGACTGCATTGGTGTTACTATTTTGTTTGTTGATTATAATATTGTGGAAGTAAGTATTCACTATTGTACAATAATGCTTTAATAATGATATTCATCAGAATTGGCATTCTGCCATTCCACAGGCGTATCCGGCAGGCGGCCGTAGTCTCCGATTCGTTCTAGTGACGGGTGAATTACAACCGCAATTGGTTTGGTAGACACAGCGGACGCACCATGCGTCATAGTATATAAACGCTGAACAAACGCATCTATGGCTTCAGAATCTTTATGCAACTCGGTAACATTTGCGTTTCAAACGGTTTGGTGCACCGGCACTTATGCAAGCTTGCAATAAGTCAGGACCGCGTTTCAAAATATGAATTTTTGACGAATTCATTGTACACGTCACACCAGAAAACCCGACAACGAAACTCAATCCACTCTACCGGAACATTTAAATATCATAGAAAGAAATTCCTCTAAATATCTGAAAAGTCTAGAACTGTCTTTATTCAACATTTCGCAAAAAAAAAAAACAAGAAATGAGTAAGAGAAAACAAATGTCATTTGCTTAAAGAGTAAAATGAGTGATACTGATGACTGATACTGACTCATTTTAAGTGGTAGCGGGCAAAATTCTAAACATTTAATGTTATTTTAAGGCTGTGAAAATATGTATGATTTCGCAGAAATGGTTGATTGGTTTTGCATTAACATTTTATGAGGTATTTAAATCGCTGGCTTGCAACGAATAAACAAGCTTTATTTCATTGTCTCTTTGCTACAATACTGATTTTTAAGTAACGCCGTCTTTATTTAATATACCTTATAAAAAACCAAGATTATAGGCTTTAACTTGATTATCAATTCCACAGAACTACATGATATAGTTCTGTTATCAATTCTATCAAACGTTTTATATTTTGCCATCTACAGACTAAAACTCCGATGTAGGTCAACAAACCTAGATGTTTTATTCAGCTTAATACACAATTCAGTATGTACGCAAACTGGAACTGCATGTACCGACCGAGCCTTTTCTCCCTCCCACGCTTTTGGTAAAGCGTTCAGGCTAGGCCTTTCATACACATTTAAATATCCCAATGTATAGTTCTGTCTTATACCAGTTGGTGTTGATACAACCCGTCATTTCTTTGAAGGCAGTTTGGTATCAAATTGCAAATTTCACTCAATGCGTATGACAAGTTGCAAACAAAGAACGATAAAAGATGTATTATTAGAAATATCGTATGGATACGGAGGTCAATACGCATTGGTTCGTCGTTTCCTTCGAATGGCCGTTATGTGTCGGCCATTATCGGATTATTGAACCCTATTCCCGGTTGTAGCAAGTTTTGATAACAACAATTGCGAATTCATAGAAATAGCAGTTTTAAAGGAATTGTTGCAGGGCCTCAAATATTACGTAAGTTCGATCAGTATAGCTAAATTAGTTAATGATCCAATATCGATTGTACTTAGCACGGTATCGATAAATTTGAACATGTTTTCGCACATCTATGCAGAGTAGATTGATGATATAAATTATATAGATTGAATCACGTCATGCTACAATACAAGAACGTGTGTTATTGCGATGGTATGCGGCTGAGTCGTCAGTACATAAGCTTCCTTTGGAGACAATTTGGAGCTCGCAACTTTAATTGTTTCAATGAAATAAAGTCACAAGGACAAGAAAGTAAATTCCGTTATGCTTTGTGGCTACCTAATTAGCAAAACGTTTCGTTTTGTGAACCGTTCCAGTCTAACTTGACACCAACATCCGTGACATCTATCTGGAATTCGAGATCACACATATTCTGGTGCACATGAGACATTGCCAAGCGCATGGCTAGTGTCGTGTGGGCCAAGCTCTTAAGCAAGAGCTAATGTGATGCAGTCTGATGTTTCACAGTTCTGTGAGAATGTTTACTACATTCTGTGTAAGAAATTATGGCAAAGATGGAATTTACAGAAGTTGCATGACAAATTTTGTTCGTAAATATTCCAACTGTTTAGCATCAATTCGTTATTTATTTGAAGTTAGATTATAATTGATTCCAGTGTGCAAGGTCGTACCTCAATTTAGTAGCGTGGAATCATTTAAGGATTTTTCACGAGATCTAAATCATCGAATAATAAGCCAATATAATTAATTATCTACTACCGTGAAACCAGTCCATGAAATAAATTAAGATACTTAATACAAGACAATGAAATAGAATGAGAGGCAATGCAGTAGAATTTTCGGAATTTCCCGAATTTATGTAATACAAATTATTTACCGTATAACTAGTTAAATTTTGCTTATTGGGATCATAAAAAAACAACAGTCACTGAGGAACCGAATGAGAAATTTGTGCCAATTTTAAAACAGGTACTTTTTATTGCAATCGTTATTAGAAGTAATCGTGTTACAAGATTACGATAATGCATTGCACGCGAATAAACGCAAATAAAATCAAAGCAATGACTCTTTATCAATATCGATAAAGGCATAGATAACCAGCCACCCGCCACTACCCGCCAGCCAAACCGGACAAACTAGAAATAAAACATGAATTTCTTTGTGCAAAATATAAAATATGAGGCACGTACTATCATAATTCGGTACTTCCTCGCATTAATTAGCATAGACAAAAATGCTAAATTGCTTTATACTTGATTGGCCACTAAAGAATATTAAAGTTGATGGTTTATTGCGTCGTAATTGTTATGAAGGCATATGAGCAGTTCCTCGTGCCAAAGCTACAGTAGGCAAAACAGTTTTTTTGTGTCGGTCAGAGATAAAAGAGCGAGTCAGACTGCGGCTGCGTCCTTGCGAGGCGCCGGCACCGTCACGCACTGCCAGTGCCAGCCTACAGCTGTTTGTTTGACAACAAACAAGCATGATAGCACATTATCTTACCTTTTGAGGTACCCTATTTGACTGGAACGGTCTAATTGGCCAGTTAGGGTTCCGTCCACCTTCACAGTTTTGCTATGTCTGTCTGCCCGTCCAAGGCTAAGCTCAGTCACGGCGGAGAAACTATTTTCTTGAGTAGTTCAAGTGTGTGTAAAATGGTGACTTTTTTTCATTACAATCCCATGGGTGTTATTGGCCAGCCCTTTAAAAAAGAATAGGTCTCTCGATGAAATTGTTGTTATAAATAGTTTCGGCATTAATCGCTATACAAATATCTACAAAAATTGTGACTTTGGAGTTTTGAAATGTGAAACCACAAAATCTGAATAAAATCTTGGTAACGAGCTTAAGAGAGATTTTTGAGTTGCTTATTGCAAACAGTAATTCTCACTGGGCGAAAGTATTGTTAACTTAACATACTCCCTTTTATGTCTATAGTTTCTTTATATTCTAGTTTTAAATCTAGGTATATATGTAATATAATCTATAACGGAAGAACAACCACGGAACCCCCAACAGCATGGCTCGACTTGCTTTAGCCGGTTTTTTTCCCGGCGAGTGAACGTCTGGACCTTTAGAATTTAATAGGAAAGTTTGTCCGTTTTAGTAGTTAAATGCCCTTACCCATAACTCCCTTGCTTAAGGGAGAATGTTAAACGTTGAGACGATAGGCGAAACCCAATATTTAAACTGCTTATACTAATGTGTAAGGGATAAGTTAACGTAAAGCTTGGAAATCTTGGAATCAACCATAATAATGGTCAATCTATACAATAATATAATCGAGATAGGTATAGTGACTATTTGCTTTTCACTGCAACTTTCCAATTCACTAAGTGTGCTAAACTTATAAAAAAAGAACATTTTCGAGTGAGAGTGTACAGAGTGCATTGACGTCGAAGTTATCAATTATCATTAAGTGTCTTTTATCAGAATATGATGTAGTGGTGACTGATGACGTCAACCCATCGGATAATGAATTTAGTTGGCAACCCATTTCACTACCGCGCTTTACAATGTATTAAAGGGATCAAGAGGAAAGTATAAGGTCCAGGACCTTAGCGATTTCTATTCCGTAACTCCTCGCCACAGATTTTTACAGCTTGGTTATCTTGTTGCAGACAGCAAACATTTTGTTCGGATTTTTTAAAGCCTGTTTAAAAGTCGAGTCGAGAACATTTATTTGTTTTAGGTGGTCTGCGCCTTGTCACAGAAAACAAGTCACCTATGTGACCAATATCTGAAGTAACGCGGTCGCAGACAAAGCAAGTAATTACGAATATTGAGCGTGACATCTCAGTTGACAATACTCCCGGTCTGAGAACGGAGCCAAGCCGGCATTTCGTGCATGTACTTTCACCAGTACAACACGCCAATACTCTGCGGCGTGCAGTAGAAATTGCGCTAAATAGCGTTTATAATATTCCTCTTTGGATTAAAATTAAAGCATACACATGTGCGGGCTGTATTTTAAATTGTATAACGCTGCAGCTAAAGGGAAATAAAATACAGGGTTTCCCTAAGTTATTATGACGCAAATGGAAGAGTTGTGTTAGGAAATGTGGTTAGGGTTTCACTTAGCGGGTTTTTAATTGGTCTCTCAGACCTATGTAATGAGAGAACTAATAACTCGACATACGTCCAGTACCATTAGCTAATGAAATTGTACAGCAATATGAAGCTCAGCCAATAAGATTATCGGATCACCCAGGCTTTATACCGAAATGAAATTATGGGAACCATTACGAGCGTGTTGGTTGGTAGATTTCCGTTGAAAGATACGGCTATAAAGTCGTCATATAATTGTTTCAGTGCGCGGAACGTACGACTTATACGACAATGATTCCATGAATGGACTGGAGTTCAAAAACAGAGCGAGTAAACAATGGGTTTAATGGTGAAAATGTTCAATTCAGAGTTCCAAATATTGTACTTATTTTAAAAAGATATCGGAACTGTTGAAGTTGTCGGAGATGTTGAAGTATGGACACAGGATTGGGTTTCTGGACATTTTTGGGCGAATAGCCTTTTGTCAGCCAAATAGTTCCTTCGGCATCTTGTATATTTTTAAATCGGGTAAACAATCATCCAAGCAAACGTCCGGACGCTGAGTTCTGCAGATGCCCAGATACCCCTGGAGCGACAGAGCGACGTAGTTCAAATAGGGCCATATCATGTGGTGTTCTCTTATGTCTGTGAGATCATAATCCACTCCGGGTCACTGGGGCAGAAGCCGTTACGTTAACTGTCATTTTTGGATTTATACATTTTTTTTTTAATGATTGAATAATAGTTACAGGAAATGCACTAGCTTTTAATCTATCCATAGTATCTATACTGATCATTTTGCAAAAAATATCCGGATAGGACTGTAACTTCAAGCAGAAACCAAATCAATAGCGATTGATGAACGTAAGTCGATCGAAGCGAACGGAAGGCTCAGGTTCCGTGGCCTTCGGTTCTCGACTCGATTACCAGCGACGCCAGTGACGCTGCGCCGGCGCCGCCGTCGGTTTTTTTTTTATTATAGCCGAACCTCATGATTAGTCGTACGAGTATGTGCAGCTGGAGTCCTTTCAAATCGGTAGAAGTCGTAAATTCCCATTGATGTTTTAATTTGGTTATGGGTGGACATAAGAGACTACCATAATACCGGCTCGCAAATATTTAAGATTAGAAATTTGCGACGACATTTAATTTACAACTCACAGTCCGACGAATTGCCAGCAATTATCGTTAAACCAAAAATTGCCTCAACATGATTCAGGGCTTGCCCTGTAGATAATCCAGCCATACATATCTACCGACTGAATTCTCATAATCTCTTTATTATAGCCTTACCGCGGGTGCGCACATAATTAATTGCCTTTTAGTTGCTTTATTATTAAGAATAAGATTAATATCGATTGTAATACGATACATAGTAGTGTCCTACGAGAATTGGTCGAAGAGCCAGTTCAAGATCTATGGTTTATACTATTTCCTTCCGATTTTATAGTCTTCATTACTGTCATGTTCGAACTACATACCTACTACGTAAGTTTACAATTGTTATAGGGTACGTTATACGATAAATGCGGGACCACTACCAGCCAGTCGTTAACGCAAGCGACTTTTAGGTTTTCTGTCTTGTTGCGATTCCAGCTGGTCATTTACAAGTGGTTAAGAAACCGTCTTAATTTTAAATACTTTTAAATTCTTGTCATTAGATACGTCTATTATTCGTTGGTGACACTTAAATAAACAAAATATAATCATAATTATATAAAATAAGAGTCGGAAATTAAACAGACGGAAGATCCTGTTATTCGTTCACCCCCAGAAGTTTAAAGGTTCCTGGAACTAATCATAATTGCATTCCGTTAACAGTTAATGGTGAATCTTCATGATTACCAATGTACGTATGACGAACGTATTTTACATATCTTGATGTTGAGAGCTGTGTAAGTTGGTTTCTTCATATGAGTAATTGTCGAATTCATAAGACTAATGGCGTTAATCTGTTTTCCACTTTTCCCTATCCATCACTGTCATTTCTGTTAAGGGAGAAAATTTAACACAAGCATTTTAAGTTTTATGACTATGGGGGTAAGAATTTACTTCGATTGCGACGATCGTCTCACGTCACTAACCAATGAACTCACCCAATCTAACTCGACAGTTAGACTCAACATTGATAAAAATAACCAGCATGCAGTTGGCAGCAGACGTGGACAATCTCAGAGCACATAGCGATGTCAAGATCGAAAAGAAACTGCACGAATCAAGCCAGCAGCGTCGATTTTTTAAGTCTGAGTCAACCGGCGGCATACCGACGCGCACCATGCAGTACGTGTCAACCACCTATTTATGTCGCACGCAGGATCGTCCTGCGCAAACGCAACGCAAATAAACATCATCAAAGGGACGTCGGATTCCGCACGCCGGTGCGCAAAACAACTGCCATTGTCTACGGATGGGTTATTTTCGCAAATAGATGCTTAAAGGGTTCGTTATGTGAGTTGGCTGCCTTGGAGCAATCAGTGGACCAGCGTGGCTCGCTCCCAAGTTGTACCACAACGAGAGTTATATGTGACTTCATTTGTTAGGACCTACTTGTCAAGGTTCTCGCGACTGTCGGGTTCAATAACGGTGCTCCGACATTGGATGTTGTTTCTGTTATATCACTTTATAAAACAAAGTTTAACAAGGACAATGTTACAGAATACCAAAATGTCAAAGAGAGAAAAATGACGTCTTATAACAGTTTGTAGGGCGAGCAATGTGGGAGCACCATATTCAAGTGCTGACGAAATTTCGGTATTTGTATATACCTTATATACATCATGTTAAAAGTAGGAGAGTGAACTTTCTGTCGTTATCAGCCTATGATAATCCACTGCTGGACGTAGGTCCACTGCTCTTAACTATGCGTATAGACGCATTAGGAGGTAACTGTCCATAATCACCACGCTGGGCAAGCGGATTGGCGATCGCAGAAATGTGTCCACTATGATGACGCTGCTGCCCATCATCAATCGTTTATCAAATAATGGTCAGTGAAGCTTCAATCCCTTAGTCGACTCTTACGACTCCCGCAGGAGTTGGGGTGGTGACAAATGTATTCTTACTGCCGTCACCACACGGCCAACCTTCTGTACTGTACGACGGTGTAATAGGTAGTGACTGTACCGATTAATGTTTCTCTGGTTGCATGCAGCTAGTTCATATATAACGAGCAAACTAAATTAGTCCTCTTCATTTTAAACTAAAGGGGTAGTGCTTTCAAAGTTTGGACGCCTGGAAAAGAGCCAAGTTTTTTCGTTAACATTTCTCTCAGGTATATTTTCTAGCTAGACTATAGATAAATTACCGAGAACATAGAATTGCATATGTAGTTTTATTGTTTACAACCTTACAGGCATTCTTTAGGTATGTGATTTTTCTGGACTCTTGTACTGTTATCATTTGATCAATATAATAACGAGTAAACCTAAGCAAAGATTTATAAGGTCAACCCAAAGATTGAACCTTTTAGCAAACTCCAAATTCAATTCCAAGCTGTCCATATTTCATATTTAACACAAGTCTTACATGACCTAAGCCGGTTAAAAAGCCACCGCCAAAGGAACAGACTACGTACAAGCAGAAAATTATATACACCGTGGGCTCTTATAACCCGAAAGATTTTAACCACGCATTTTTGATGTAAAAACAAACAAAAAATATTATACAAGTTTTGTCATTTTGGCGAAACATTTTTTTTGCTTTTTTAATGTATTTTAACATCAAAAGTAAATATTATTCATAAAAATGGGACTTAAAATGAGTTTTAACGTTTTTTTTTACAATAAACTGATTTTCTAAAGTTTTATTTCTCACTTTTTACATCTATTAATGAAATTAGTGACACTATTCTCCATAATGGCACCAACGCCGTTAAAAGACCTTTTGTACCGAGTAACAATTAGAAAATATGTTTTTTTTGGTAATAACTTAAATGAAATTAGGCGATATCCGGAAAATTTTATATGATATTACGGTTTCTAAATGTGGTCAGGAATACACTGTTAAAAACAGTCTGGTTTAAACAGCCCACGGTGTATATTAGTGTCATATACCAAAAACTTAAAGCAAGTTCACCAACGCCGGAGGGAGCGGTGTGCCATTTACACTACACATTTTCCTACACGATGCTGCACACGCATCTGGTGTGACTCGGCCTTAAAGTGTCTGACTGATTCTTTTATGAAAATTGATGATGGCCAGCAGCGTCATCATAGTAGACAGAGTCTACCGAGTAGTAGTAGTGCCCAGCAGTACAGCGATCGCCAATCCGCTTGTACAGCGTGGCGATTATGGGCATTTACCTCCTAATGCGTCCATACGCATAGGTCATAGCCCCTCGTACGTGGTCCGTCAAAAATGTACTACTGTAAAATAAACTCTGAAAACAAAATTCAGTTTCCAATTACATTGCTGACGACGTCCTTTCGGGTCGTCTCCACAGTTGAGGCGATAAGAGAGGCAGCAGTGGACTAAGATGACGATGAGATTGATAATAATGATTTACAATCTTGATTCCCAAACATGTGTTATACCAAAAGGGTGTAGATACACCTCACCTGTTGACGATAAGCGACTACCGTAGCTCATGGCCGTCTAAAATTCTTCATGCGTGTTGACAGATATCGATATTCAATACCTATAAATCATAAACGACTACAATAAATAATACCATTAGCGGTTTTCCTGCCGGTTATGTATTAAACGTTAAACATTGACAATAGCCAAGTAGAAAGTACTTTGCGGGTCATTGACCGCTTCTTTTGAAATATAATACCTACGTTATTACATAAGTAATTGTATGCAATGAAATTGAATTGTCTAGTCTAAGAGTAAATGCTAAAAGTGACCTAATTATAATAGGGATAATTAAAACCAGAATACAATTATATTATAAATAGAATACGGTAAATAATACGATTTTTATAAATAAGTGAGTACCTATACCTAGTTTAAATGTAAGTAATTGAAACTTTTAGTTCAGACTTGTATGAGAATACGAAATAAATTATTAATTTCGGAACGATTAAATTATAATATACGTTTAAAAGGTACACAGTTAATAGGTATATATGTATGAGACATTGCTCTTATTTAACCTGTCATATTATAAAGTGTAATTTATAACGGATCTTAATTAAATCGAGCAATAAAATCCTTTATTGCGTCCAGAATCTAAACTAATCTCAAAGGTGCAAATTATTTAAATAGGTTCTTGTCGATATTTAATGCTCAGATAACCGGTAAAATTATGTGCTATATCACAGATCACATGAACTAGATTTAGCATATAATATAAGATAGTCCACAACATATATAAATACAGGCAAAATTAAGTACGGAAGTCGGACTGCTCATTTGAGTACGCTTATTTTCCGCCTATGATCTCGTAAATTAGAAATTTCTAGCTTCCTGCCTCCCAGAAGCCTATTAAAAGGACTCCTAAACAAAAGAATTTAAAAGGCGCCTAGCCTTGTAAGGGATTGCATATTCCCGAGAAAGGGTTTAGCAGCCTTACCGAACAAGAGGTGCCTTTCCCCACGGATGACGTCAATATTTTAGGTGGTGTACTAGCAGGACCTAAGAATACTCCATGCTTAATATCAGCTCTAGATCTTCTTTTGTTTCAGAGTTATTCAAGATAATGTAAAATATACAGGGTGTCGTTGAAAGTGGCATATTTCGTAAACTGTTCAAGTAAGATCAACCAAACAAAATTGTGTTTGATAACAATAAAATAAACTACAAAATTCATATTTTTAACTTGCATCTTGTCCTTATTTTTCATAATAAAAAAAGGTTTCTTGGTTTTTTTTCCATATTTTTTTTTATTTCACGCGGAGGTACACCTACAAAAAAAATATGCATACATAGCCACTAATGTCCACTGTATACATAAATAAAAATATTTCCGTAAATCATCGTGCGTCATGCCAAAAAAAAATTTTTTTCAGAAGTAGTCGTTACTGGCATACAAATAAAGTACCAGTGCAGTGTGAACATAAGTTAGTGTGTAGGTATACAATCTCTCGACACTTACCGCACAAAATATAATTGACGTAAATTGACTTATTAGTGCATTTGCTACATAAATCAGCCTCTTGTAGTTTGTATGCATTTTTTCTTTCCACATATAATTTTTAACGTTTTTTCACAAGACTTACACTTAATTTTTTCCATTTTCCAACAGAAAATGCAACAAATCAAATGTCGAAAACAATACTATGTGTCAAATGTTTATCTCTCTTTTATAAAGCAAATGTATTAATAAGGCCTTCGTCCAGAAATGGACATCTAATAGTAATTAAATATAGTATTTAGTCACTAAAATAATTATGTTAAAGAATGGAATGATTTAATTTAATTTAATAAATTGAAGTGTTACAAACAGTGCTATAATTTTAATATTATTAACAATTTATTTAATTAATCTATGTAAATATGCATGTATACAAATTTAATGTAACTTCTATTGGAAATAAATGGGTTGATTGATTGATTGATTGATTAATAAGTCAATTTACGTCAATGATATTTTGTGCGGTAAGTGTCGAGAGATTGTATACCTACACACTAACTTATGTTCACACTGCACTGGTACTTTATTTGTATGCCAGTAACGACTACTTCTGAAAAAAAATTTTTTTTGGCATGACGCACGATGATTTACGGAAATATTTTTATTTATGTATACAGTGGACATTAGTGACTATGTATGCATATTTTTTTTGTAGGTGTACCTCCGCGTGAAATAAAAAAAAATATGGAAAATAAAACAAGAAACCTTTTTTTATTATGAAAAATAAGGACAAGATGCAGGTTAAAAATATGAATTTTGTAGTTTATTTTATTGTTATCAAACACAATTTTGTTTGGTTGATCTTACTTGAACAGTTTACGAAATATGCCACTTTCAACGACACCCTGTATATTTTACATTATCTTGAATAACTCTGAAACAAAAGAAGATCTAGAGCTGATATTAAGCATGGAGTATTCTTAGGTCCTGCTAGTACACCACCTATAATATTGACCTCATCCGTGGGGAAAGGCACCTCTTGTTCGGTAAGGCTGCTAAACCCTTTGACTGGTGGTTGCTAAGACCGAGTGGCCGGGGGGTACAGGCATCAACCGCGAAACCCTAAAATTCTGTTTTAGACTGGGTATCTATATGATATGAATAAATTTTGATACTGGGCTTCAGACGTTTTGGTCTTTATTAAGTTATGCACCGCGACATGGTGACATAAACAGCCAAAAATCCATAGGTAAATTGACATCCATTCAGGCATAGGTTTATAACCAATACAAGTTTCAAAAAATTCCCATTAGTCTACATAACTCTTTAGATAAATTGCAAATACCTAAATGTAAGAGCTAGATAACAAATCATAGTCAATAATCTCACAAAATTAATCCCTAGTTTAACATACCTCAGATAAGATTAAGTACCCTTGAACTTTCCCGAAACCTTTTTCTGAGGCGAATTTAAGCTAGGGTATTACGTAAACGTACTGACCTTTCATCCTCATTGGCGGTCGCAGTCGGCTCCTCCTTGCCATCTCCAGTGTCTCCGGACTGCTGCTCCGTTGGCACCTCCGCACTATCACACGCCACGTTAACACTGCTCATCACGGAGCCACTGATTGCGTGAGACACCACACCACTCACAGGGCTTCCGAAACTCGAACTGTCATGGTTGGCCGGGTAAGCTGTCGAGCTCACAGGCAGAGACACAACCGGCGAATTAGTCCCGGACACGGTGGATTCCACCGGCGCGACGCTACTTTGCGACATGACGGGGACGACCCCGCCGTACGTCAGCCCCATGCTGGTCTGCGACTGGACGACGTTCGGGTGTACCGGAGCACCCATCACCGGCATCGTCTGTTGAATGGACATGGGAATGTTCTGGTGGGCCAATGACACTTGTGGCACGGCTTGCCCGGGCACGTATTGCACACCGAGCTGGGCAGACTGCTGCGGCAGCATACCCTGCTGCGCTATGTGCTGCGGCATAGTCGGCGCGACACTCCCCGGTTGCATGAACATAGGGTCTGAGGCGGGTATCTGCATACTAGGCTGATTCCCGTCTAGAGTCATCTGCATATTCTGAGGAGCCTGAGCCATCATCTGCATGTTCCCTTGAGGCACATTTCCTTGCTGCGGAGCTATATGGACAGGGTTTTGTTGCTGTTGGCTGGCTAGGCTTTGGAGATTCGCAGGCAATGTCGATCCTTGTGGCTGGTTGGCCATAGGCTGAAGATTCGAAGGTAGAGTGGCACCTTGCTGTGATGTGGCAATACTTGTCAGCACCTCTTGTGGTAGGGTTTGCCCTTGCTGGCTCATCTGCGATGGCTGTGTATGGTATTGCGGGACGTTGTGCTGAGGTGGAACCATTTGTGGTTGAGAAGATGGCATGGTGGCATTGATCATCGCCTGAGCCGGTTGCTGGTTAACTGCCTGGTTGTATTGTGGTTGGACACCAGACATGCCTTGTTGTTGTAATTGTGGGTGCATTGCTACTTGTTGAGGCTGTTGTGGAAGCTGGTGCATTTGAGTCTGCATCTGAGGCATTTGTTGGTTGCCTCCCGCCATCTGAGTTGGCATTTGCATCTGTTGTATGTGATTGGGTATTTGTTGGTTTTGGAGAGCTTGAATTTGTGCCTGACTTGGCATATGTTGAAGTTGAGGCTGCTGGCCTCCCATTGGTTGTTGTCCTTGCAAATGATGCGCCTGTCCCATGTTTGACATTTGAGCCTGTTGCATCGGGTGCATTTGCTGTGGATTTGGCTGGGCTTGCATTTGCATTTGTTGCATCTGTTGCATCTGTGGCTGCTGTGTCTGTACTTGGGCAATCTGTGCCTGGTTGGGAATGCCCTGCATTTGAGGCATTTGTTGTTGCATTTGCTGCATATTAGGAATTTGTGTTTGTGGTATGTGTTGATTCATTTGCTGCATCTGTTGATTAGGAATTTGTTGCATCTGTTGCGGCATTTGCTGGTGCATGGGTATTTGTTGCATGGGAATGCCTTGAGACTGAGAGATAACTTGTTGTAATTGATGCTGCGGGAAGCTCTGTGGAATCTGTTGTACTTGTTGCTGCTGCGTGGGCTGTGGGTGGTTCTGACCCGGATTTTGCATGGTTATATGTGTCATACTTTGAGGGTGTTGTTGAGCTACTTGTTGGTTATTCTGCATGGTTTGATTAGTTAACTGCTGAGGCTTTTCTAAAGGAGGTGATTGCACTGAAACTGCCTGAGCGACAGGAATCTGTTGCTGCACAATGTTAATAGGCTGCGTCAAAGACTGGCCCGGGGAAGCCATAGGGAATTGTTTCTGTACATTTTGATCCAGTTGTTGCACAACAGGAGCATTACCTTGCATGTCTTTAGGCCCTCTATTTGTCAGATCATTACAAATGTCATCATGCTGACTGTCGTTTATCACAACACCACTGTCCGGAGCTTGCAAAGTCTCTGTAGCGTCTAAATTGTTATTCAACGTAATAGGAGGATTCTGTTGAGTAGTGTGATCCAAATAGTCCATACACATCCACCGGCCTCTGCGGAAAGGCTCAGTGCTTTCTATTTTAACAACTTTAAATCGTTCATTCCTAACATGTTCTTGAATTTCTTTCATACCTTCCTGTGGTTTCGAATTCCCTATTAGATTGATGATGCTGCCTGAACCAGCATTGGTAACACTAACGTGCATGTCATTCACTTCAGAGCTATTGCTATTTGGCACGGATCCTTGGTTGGGCGCGGGCTCCTGGCCGACGATGGCGAGGCCGTACTGCGTGCTGGTCGGGATGACGGGCGCGCAGCCTAGAGACGTGCTGCTCGCGTTGTAGAAGACGTCGTCTTTAGAGAAGGTGTCCTCCGAGTAGCTGGGCGTCTCATTCTCTATGTCGGTCACCCGCGAGATGTCGTCGGTGTGAGATTCGTCTAGATCGTCGGCTGAGTCCTCGCCCGCATCAGTGCTCACCCGAGACCCAACTGTCACACTGGTGATCTGAAACGAAGATATTTTCCTTGGGTTATGGGCGGCTTGAAGACTTGTCGGGTGAGTCACTCCCTTCTCCGACTCGTTCAGCCGAAGAGATTCACTTGTAGTGCGATGGACGACGTTGTTATACTTGTTTTTTTCACTACTTTTATGTGACTTTTGAATCAGATTGTCAGCCATTATGCCGTCCGAATCGAATGACTATCTAAAGAAAATTTCACTGTTTATTGGCTTCAGAGACATTTGACAGACTTTTCGAACATATACATGTAATATAAAACCATTGTACACTCACAATTTCACAAACACAGTAATTTAACTATTTAAAGTTCTTAAAATTCATTAGTAAACACACACAGTTGCGAACATCTTTCAGACGGCAGCAACATGGCGGCCATTTATGCGCAATGCATTATGGTTGACAATTTGCAGTAGACTATAGATATTCTAGAATTACTTTGAATCTTCCGTATCTATGGTCGCTAGATGGCGTTTGGATAGAATAAATTGGGTCACTTTAAAATTTATAATTTAATGCAAATATATTTTAAAAAATATTACGAAATTATCTAGCAAAAGGTTTTTTATTTCAATACGATTCTAAAGAAGAAAAAGTCTTTGAAGTACTACTACTGTATGTATGGGTACAAAGTACGTGAATTTCTTAAATTATTTGTGCTTACCTTAGTTTTAAATATATATTTTAATAAGAATACGACAAAAACACAAACAATAAACATTATCTCACATTTTTACGTCTCTGATAATGCGCCATTGCGAACCGTTAACATCGCAAAGTTGTTGCAAAACAATGATTTACGTTTTATGCGTTTGCCTCAGTGTAAATAAGCGCCACTGCACAAACATACTTTTATATTTCATTGAAACTATTTTAGTATTTAGATTCTAAACTAATTATAAGTCTAGAGCGCTGAGTGATATAACTATTGTAGGCAGAGGTTTACAATCGCAAGACTTCCTTGGCGTAGTTCAGCTAGTCAGCAAGAGATGGCGCTTTTGTAACTCTCAGAACCTTTTTCATAATGGTTAAATAGATGGCGCTATTTGCAATATCATTTTAACCCTTTATAGGACACCGGTCTCAAAAACGACCACCCTGTAACACTATATCTTTTTGTATTTTTTTCTTGTACAGAATTTTTCGTACTATAATATTATAATGACGTTGAGGCTTGAACCCACGTTCTTTTGAGTCTTGCCCGTTAAAGGGAATGAGGGTTTTTGATACTTTTTCCGCCACTATGGGGCGGGGCGGACACGAGTTACGAAAACGAAATTCATTAACTCGTTTCGATTTAAAGCTCTCCCTTCGGTTGTGCTTTAATTTATCTCCACTAGTTTTGAGCTTAATTTTTTTCGCAACTGTACCTGGTCTGGACTGGACCCGACGCCTACCCTAGCGCTGCCTATTGGCAGAAAACCCTCATTAACGGGCAAGATTCAAAACAACAACAAAAAATAAGTCCGATAGTGCAACAACAATAAATAAACAGCAAACATAATATTCGATCTTGGATTGTACTAATTAATACAATAATAGTTATTTATGATAGAAGTGTGGAAAGTAGGCTCTTCTCAGGATGAGTGTCGGTGACTGATAAAACACGAGAGAAGCGAGTGTTTTAAAACCGACACGAGTTAGAAACAAGCCTACATTTCAACATGTGACATCAACATCATACATCATTTTACAATGCATTCTGCCAGGAAAACCAGACTATCTCGGCAGTACCAACCAGGCCGTGCGGAACAGTACTATGAAAATTTATGCGTGCGGAAAAAAAACAACGTTTTAATAATATGGCGTTGATCAATTTGATCTTAGAAAAATGTATGTATGATCTTTTTTAAGTGTATTTGGAATATACCTGCATTGCCCAATAAAGGATTGAAGTCGAAATGGTGGCTAGCATACCAAACACATATATACCTAACTATTCAAGCTAATGTTGGCATGGGCTAAAAAGTTGCCGCATCGATCATTTGTGATACTTATATATTATTGTACCGGTATTTACATATAACTTTATGCATTGCACAGAAAATAGTTAAAAGTTTTTTGTCGACCATCACATACCAGCAGGGTATGATCGTGGTCAAACGTCTACCTATTCTGAATAAAAAAAAGACGAACGGACCTTAGACCAAAGACTGCGTGACGAGCCATGACGAGCTGTACCTACTTAAACCCCAGGATTGTCGACAAGATGATGATTTTCTGCGCAGATTTAGTCTCTAAGATCTTCCTACGTAAAACGACTAAGAACAGAAAACAAAGGAATGCTTACGCGTAGATATTTAATAAGTACATGTTATTATTATATCAACTTTTTACCCAATCAAACTGGATATAAAAAATTTCATTAAATTCGTCAGAACATATTTAATTTATATATAATTCAAGAAAGTAATTAAAAATATTTTAATTATTTTCTTGAATCATATACAGGGTGGAAAGGGACGACGTTCCTTCCCGCTACCTACCGAGTCTACCAACTATTACGATGAACTTTCAGTATGGGACCAACATCGAAATATTAAAAAAAAATTAACCCCTCATATAAAGTGAGTGATTAGTTAGAGTTCAATAGTATGGAAAAGTCAATTTTCCATGTACGCTTTCGATGTTGGTTCCATACTGAAAGTTCATCGTAATGGTTGGTAGACTCGGTCGGTAGCGGGAAGGAACATCGTCCCTTTCCATCCTGTATAAATACTTTTGACCAGAACGTATAATTATGAACACAAGAATGCTCTTTCATAAATAAGATAGGTACTTAGAGCGTTTTATTGTGTTGTACCTACCTGGATTTTGTCTTAATTGTTACTAAGACAATATTATAGGCCCCCATGGTACAGTCAAAAACCAAATAAGGCGTATATAAAAATGCTCAAATATTTATGTCCCAGTGCACATTAACTCTGCGTATGTGTAAGAAGAATGTCGTAACATATTTATAAGCGGATTCCTTCGATACCTATTGTTGCACTTGACTGTACCTGTACCTAACGTATATTTAAGTACCTACTTACCTACATAGTATATGTTTAACTATAGTAAACAACGTGTCAGTTAAGAGAATGTCGAAATGCTTAAAAAAACAAATGTTTAAACTTACATGTAGAGGAAGATTTGCACAAAATCCGCAACTGGAGGCACCTCGGGAACTAATGCGCAGCGCCCCGACCCCGGCCATTACCTACAAGGTCTTGGATTGAAGCCGATTTAACCATCCCCACCAATCCACTCCTTAAACGGAGGTAATTTGTAATTTGAAAATTGGTGTCCCGAGTCGTCCGCCGTGATCCGCTCAGTCGGTCGGGACCCTCTGACTCCAGTCGCTGCGGCAATCTCTAAGTAAATAATCGTAGCGCCGCAGCTTCTGTCGAGTGACTTACTCAGTCGATAAGATACTCTCCGCGTATGCACACCTGACTAGTATGATAGTGTGATAATGGCCAAGTCGATAGACGATCTGTCCAAGAAGAACAGTGACGACGATACCATGGACGACGACAGCGAAGCCCCTATTGGCTGCTGTCAGCGCCTGATGGCTTGCCTCCGCATCAACCCGAACCTTATAATGTTAAAAGTGACTTTATTCGTGATGTACGGAGCCACAGCTTCTTTGCTTCCGTATTTGACGATTCACATGCAAAGTATAGGACTCACTGTGCCTGAAATATCGTTTGTGTATTTAGCTTTGCCGTTTACAACCTTCTTAAGCCCGCCGATAACTGGTAAGTACATTCTTCTGTCTACAAAACCAATACCCGTTTTCGCGTAGATGCGGTGTGATATTGTTATATTGCTTGTAGGTTTCCTGGTGGACCGTTTCGGGGAGTATAAGCCTGTGGTAATCACAGCCCTGATCCTAAACGCTGCGTTTCACCACTCGTTGCTTCTGATTCCGCATCAAGAAACTCCTGGGATGATGCCTTCGGCGTACGTCATGCGAGATCCTTACAAAAATAGCGTCGAGGTAATTTTTGTCACAATATTCCAGATGTATTACAAAGATTGAAAAGCTTACTGATTAATCAATATAGACATACGTAGTGTTTAGTATCAGATCAGAAAGTAATCTCTGTCAAGTGAGAGTTTGCAAAGACAGGTTAGTCTTCTGGTGAAAATCCTTTCAAGCCAATTAGGTAATGCTGATTACCTACTAGTACATTGAATACGTTGTCGTCTCTGCGTGAATTGAACCTTGTTACATATATTAGGGTAAAGAGGTGTATACTAATGCCACACTTGTAAGAATTTAAGCAAATCGGCGCCATCCGGCTGTAGGACGAATTAGCCAATGGCAAAGTCTTAGCGCTCGGGATTATAATATTCTGCCGAGTGCGAACGGAATTGACGGAATGGATTTAGGTTAAGATTTTTTACCACACGAAAGGATATGGGATGGAAATGTTTTTTGGGTATATTTTGGGCATACATGTCTACCTAAACAGCCTAAAAACTAAACGGCTACGATTTTTTTATGATTTTGATAGATTTGTTTACGTTGTAGTTTTTGGAGGAGTAGATGAAATATTGAGAAATAGTATCTTTACTTGCAGTGTTTCTGTGTGTAAATATTTTAATAAAGATAAATTCCTGTGTAAGTGTAGTCTAACAAATGATTTTATTTAGAGAAATGTTAACGTAGCACTAGCATTGATAAAAGTAATGATTCATATGTTCTTCTATTGTTTTCTATGTTGGAATAAAATTTGCGTCATGATACATCCGGTAGTAGCGGATGCAGTACCGACCTATTACCTACTCAAGAACTTTTGAAGGGGCAACCTTTATTACTTCAGACAGGCCAGTATGGTCAAGGACCTAACAGATGATAATTTATAGTCAAATTACGATGCTCCCCTTAGCTATTTGAGTGGCAATGTCTTGTAATTTGGACCAAATAGCGGGTAGATAGATATTTTCATTGCCTAAACATGAAGTAGTTACCTATGTAGAGCAAGTTGCAGAATGTCATTATCATTAATATTTTAAAGACAAACGGGTCTTAATCGCGTAAACTTACGTTTAATTATATTCTGACGTTTCGGGCATGACGTTACACCCGTGGTCGCAGGCAGACTGGCGAGAGAATGTATCAAAACGTTCGAAATATGAGTGATAATCGTGAAAGTTTAAATTAATATAAGTAAGTATTTCATTATCATCATATCGTTCAAAAAGCAAAATGAATTGAAGTAGGTAACTGACTGTCACATTCATAAATTATGGGAGAGCTTGGGCGAAAAAAGAAAAGTACCTATGGCGGTAAATTTTGTATGGATCTATTATCTTCTGAACCTAGTATAAATATTAATTAGCAGCTGTGATTGAACAGGGGAAGGGACATATTCAATTCTATGACATTCAGCAATTAGCACACCAGTGGTTTCAGTGGGTTAACAAAAACCTCGAACTAGCCACTGCCTTAAAATCATCTTAACTTTCCGCATAAAACCAATCCCGAAATGTATATGCGATGAGACTGATAATTATAAAAATACAAATACCACTTTCTCTTTCCCCTGACATCTTAAGGCCAAATCACACCGGGTGCGCGTGTAGCGTGTAAATACGCGCGTGCGTTGCGTGCGCGTTGTAGCATATGTAAATGTAAATGGCACAGCACACCGCTTGCTGGAAACACTCACGTGCACGCCACGCGAGCAATGTGCATCTAATATGACATTTACATTATGCTACAACACGCACGGGCGTACGTGCACGAGCTGCACATGTATTTGGGGGCTCGGCCTTTAAAGTTTTTAATTTTCTGCCGAAGAGCTGGCGACTTCCTCACTTAAGTATTTAATTTAACATATTTCCAGATCTGGTGGAGTCCCTGCCCAAGCCGGGAATGTCCTGACGAGGACGAGCAAGTTGACTTCGTGCTGGACCGCTGCATAGACCATTGCTTGCTCTCAGAGCCCACGGAGAGCCCGGTCGATCCAGCAGACGATAAGGATGACCTGGATTTCCATATTCAACGCAAATTCAAATCAAACGTAAGGTAAGTAAGTATAAGCGAGGTTCATGTTACTCGTGTTTTTTTATCATGCAAGATTGTTTTAATGATATTAAGTAGATGGACAGACGACCTTAAGGTCGCCGGGACACGCTGGATGCAGGTCGCATCTAACCGGTACATACATGTGGAGCTCCAGAGGGGAGGCCATGTTCAGCAGTGGACGTCTTATGGCTGAGATGATGATGATGATGAAGTAGGCAGGAACTATAAGTTATGAAAGGAGAATTTAATTTGTGATAAGAAATAGTTCTTTACAACTTAGGTTGATGGGTGATGGGCGATGGCATGAGTGTAATTGACGAAGATCGAATGATGTACATACTTATATTACGCATTTTACTTACGAGTTAGCTGTACATATTATGTTTTGCAACAGTTCTCAAATACCTGTAAATGCTCCTTAGACTAAAATTGAAGAGTCACTGGCGCCTGTTGTTAAAGGAACTAGGTAATGGAGTCCTGCGAGTGACACGAATAATTTTGATTTCAGTGAAATAAAATACAAAGTTATAACTATTTTAAGTGTAGCTAGGTCTGCTGGAGAAAAAGCAGTTGCAATACAAAATATAAAATAAACATTAATATCGCTTGTCTAAAAATATATTCTGCAATACCAGCAGCATCAGCTAAAACTTTTGAACACTTAATACCACCAATATACTTTATCCAAATTGTTGTTTTTTTGTTGTGTCCGACACGGTTTCATATTCTCAGTTACGAGTAGAATCATTAATGGTAATTTGGTGCTTACTCTAAAACACGAAGAATTTATAAAAAGCTTATGAGCGTTACAGATTAAATTAAATTAAAATATTCCGATATTCTGGTGTTTCCTCGTAAGGTATTTACAAATTAACCTGTGCTAGGAGGCACCGTTCTTCCTTAACTATATAGAGATGGATTCAACACAGCCTCCATTTTTCCCCGACTTCCCAGAAAGTCCTCCATAACAAACATATGTTAAAGACAAAGATATAAATATATGATGACAGTAGTAATCTTTGAGAGTATTACATTCAAGTCAATATTTATGTTCGACAATGAGTTTTTATGGTGTCTGCCTACCGAGAATCATTTCGAGCAAACAGAGATAAAATAGGTTTAAATGAAGATAGTCGTAGTGAAACTTGTGATCATGTACGACGTAGGTAATTTACAACTACAGTGGCATTATGTCTAAGTATACATATATTTAGGGACGTCAAAGCAATAAGTACTTAGTGACTTATGTACATACGAGTACGAAAGATACCAAAGAAAAAAAATGACATATCCTGTAAAAAAAACGATCCATAGTGTTTTGCAAAGCAGTGATAATCATAAATGATTACAAAAAGCAAAAACTAGGTACTAACTTCATAATGAAGTACTACATTGTATTATTTTAGTTTGTTCAACATCACTGATGACGAGGACTATAATGATGCGGCTTTCTTCCTTGTGGAAGTGCACGAAGATTTAGGAGATCCGAAAGAACAACTCGGCATTGAAATGGAGAGGGTAAGTCCTCAAAATTCCAATATAATTTAGTAAAGGAGTTCCACAATTAGCACACTTGGGAATTGTCGAACATAAAACAATAACCAAAATTAAAGTAAGGTTTCGTATCCCGGAGTAGAGAAGTGACACAGCCGCAATCTTGCACATAAAATGTATTCCTCCTTCACGCGTCGATCTTCTCATTCGTAAGGGTGCAGACACATATATCTAAACTGTCATTTTCTATAGACAAAATGCGTACGCTTGCTGATAAATGTGTCTTCACCCTAAGGGTCGTGATTACGCCGTGTGGAAATTATTTTTTTTTTTAATTATTCTCCTCCATTTGTCTCTGCTTTTAAGATGGTATTTTACACAATCGTGTTAGATTGAATGCCTTCGGCTAACGTAAAAATGGCTCGAGCTGGGCACCTCGAATTTGATAGACAGCGTTACGTTGTTAGATCGATGTTGGTCGATGGAAAATTAAATGTCGAATGCCCCCAGCAAGGGTCGGTACGGTCTGATGTGAGCCTTCTCTTAATTAATTACAAACCTAGCCTTAATTATCCAAATAATGGAAAGTAAGTGCTTAACGCGAGGCTTAACTTCAGAATATATTTTATACTTCAGGATGAAAACGAAACAATCACAGATTTCAAAACAAGATTCGGCGAAAAACTTCTCATCGACCAAGGAGTAAACATAACGGCATTAGACAAAGAAGACTTAAGATGTGGAGGACTCCGTGATGTTACACAATATGACCAAATTGTCACAACAGAGACTTGAAAAAATATCCCGTGATTGCATTGTCCAAAAATGTGACTTCAGGTAATTTACAACATGTTTTCCTATTTCAATGTATTTATCAATGCTACTTATCAAGGGATTATGTGTGATTTATCGTCGGAATATTACAGGAAAGTGGCCCCGATATTTGCCCTCCAGATTACAAAGAGAGCGACGACAAAACCTTTTACATCTACTTCTTCCTGAGATTCATGGGAACCATCATGTTATCTGCGACAGTAACTATCATGGACCCAATCGCTTTGACAATGATACAGAAATATGGCGGTGACTTTGGTCGAGAAAGATTGTTCTCTAGTATCGGCATGGCTATATTCTCTCCTATAACTGGCATGCTTATAGATATGAGGAGCAAACAAGTCGGTAAGTTAACGCCATCTCGTAATCGTTATCTAATATCAATAGTTTGTTGTGTTTACATCGGTTTGTTGATTGCAGGTTACACGGACTATTCCGCTGCATTTTACACGTATGACGTGTTACTACTGATATCAGCTATAACTGTAGCTGTGATGCCACTCGGAGCGAAATTACCTGCAGATAATTTGCTACACGACCTAGTGAATATCATAAAGATGCCACATATCATAATTTTCATATTTTTCCTGTTTGCTTTGGGCAACTTTTGGGGTTTTATTGAGTCTTATCTCTTCCTGTATTTGAAGGAATTGGGGGCACCGAACTTCCTGTTAGGTAAGTACCGCTTCAAAAGTCGATTGATTGCTTTCCTTTTTTCCCGTAAGTTATGGTAAATCAAGCGCAGCTCGACTTCTGATACTTATTTTAATGCCATTGGTTTAAATATGCGTCATATTAGCTCATCGACGGGGTCTGGTCTGGTACTTTTAAAAAATCCCTGTTGAAAATATATTTGAAAATTACCTATTACTCACGCTTTTAAGTAGAAAAATGAGCCGCAGCCATGGCGATTGGCACTTGTAAAAGCTCCGCATACGAGTATACGGAGCGAAACAACCCGAGCATTTTTCAACTTAAAAACGTGAGTAACCCGCGTGAAATGTAATTTTAGAATGATGAGTGAAAATTGTCCGATTCCTGATGAGAAAATTGTTTCACAGGGATAACAGTGACAGTGGGCACGCTGAGCAGCATCCCATTCCTGTACGGCGCCGACGCCATCACTGCGCGCATGGGGCACGTGAACGTCATCATCGTGGCGTTCTTCTCGCATGCTGCCAGGCTCGTCGGATACTCCTTCATAGAGTGAGTGCATTCCACGAAGGGTTCACCGATGTCCCGTATACACACGGTTTTCCTCAAAATTGTGGGTTTAACGCAGTTCTCTTTCGTGACCAAAGGATTAAAAAATTGCTCAATAAAATAAGCCCGGGGAGTAAAATTTCTTAGGAAATCACTCGCCCTCAAAGAAGAAGCTCCCTAATCGCTACTCGCTGCTCGTTCATCGTCTGCAGGAATGACGATAGAACCATCGCGTGATGAAATCACTACACAATTTTTGTTTCGATGCACGATTGTCTTTTTACTTGGTTGTCAGAATTCTTCAATGCTCGATTCCCACATTCCCAGCTACCATTAAGTATAGGAACAGAAACTGAAGGGTTCAAGATTTAGTCTTGTATCCTGCATGGCAAGATTGGCAACTAGATAGGCTGGCTAGATAATCTGGGCTACAGGGATTTAGTGGCTGAGAAATCAACAAATATGGAAATAAATATTTTCATGGTAACACTTTTGGTACATGCGTCGCCGTCGCGAAGTAAGTTCTTCATTTATCATATCACCAGTTCTTGATACTTATACCTCATTAACTATCTTACTTAGGTAGAGCTACTTATATATAGCAATCATAGTTCTAAATATAATGTGTTGCAACAATGTATCCACATCATCTGATCTGCCTCGAAGCCCTGAGTGAGACGTATTTAAATAGAGTCCGGTACCCGGTAATACGTATCACATTCATCTGACATACAACGATATAACAATACCGGTTATCTAAAGGAAACACAGTGGGTGTCAGCTATTTTACAATTTGTAGCAATGTGAAATACTTGGCGAGACCTTGGCAATGGCATGTTTGTAATAGTCAATCAGTTCTTATGTGCCGTTGTCTTGTCCATCTTAACTAAACAGAGACAAGGGACTAAGTAGTGTCTTATCAAATACATGAAGTGCATCAACATTGTTGATACTCTTAATCAGTATTGCCATTGCAGCGCAGTACGTAGTGGAAACTTGAAATAATGTTACATGCTCCTAATTTTGATCTATTGTTACTTTCATTGTATTGTGCCACAGGAACATGGTTACCTATCAAGTCATTAATATATATTTTAGAAAGATTGCGATAGTCGATTTAGCTGTCGGTATTTCAAAGTAGTCACTTCACTATACAAATTTTCTTCAGTTATAATTTTACTGTCCTTTGTAAAAAAAACCAACCCAAAAACTTTAGTTGCGATTTGCGGACAATTACACTTTTTTAACGGTCATTATTTTCAAAACTGTACAACTAAATCTCACTAATCTTACCTATATCTAAGATCGGCCCTTGTGGCTTTGTACCGAGGTTGCTAGCGGCATTTCCTCGCTGTATCGCAATACTGATGCGTTGGGCGAGGAAGTGTGCGTTGGGGAGTATATTCCTTGGATCATGAGTAAAAGAGTAGGTACCTAGAAGTCTTGCAGAGTTTTATCTTCATCAGCAGTTAGGATGTTGTATCCTTTAACTCTATTTACAGAATTAGTATGTCCAGGGGCATTGTCAAGTTTATGAGCACAACGACAGAATGTGGGTGTGCATTAATGGCTCCGTATTCGTTTACATCAGATGTAATGTTGGTTAAAGACCTTTCAGAGTCATTCGAGTTATTTCTGTTCCTTCTGCTTTTATCATAAGTATCATAAAGTCTTGTATACTGGCTAAAAATTTTTAGACTTGCAGCTAATGCATAAACTTAAGTTGGTACTGTCGGTAGCAGTAAACTACCATCCATATATGTAGGTAATTTAGTGCAAGCGTAAGGTAAACTCCTCCTGCGGGTGTCGTAAGAGTCGACTAAGGGATTGAATTGTCTCTGACCATATTTGATAAAAGATTGATGATGGGCAGCAGCGTCATCATAGTGGGATCGCCAATCCGCTTGCCCAGCATTTACCTCCTAATGCGTCTATACGGTGCATAGTTAATATGTCATAGGCTGATGATGTGTAAGGGAACTTTGTGAGTAGGAAAGTGGCAATTTATGAAAATAGACAATGCGTATAGACTAACATAGTATCATATAGTAAATAGTTTAGCTTTATTGTTCTTCGGGTACTACGGTGACTCAGTTCTAAAGTGAAGTCATCAAAATAAAGTGGTGCAACTGCAAGTATACTTCCTGAGTTCAGCTACTTTATTTTTAGTTCCTCGTTCTTATCTGCTTCTTATGAATCTTATGTTTTAACATAACCGCGAAAACTGTTGCCTATTATATCGGTGTCGATAAATGATAAAGTTCGCCCTCTGTATATTGTGGGCAAACCATTATAGCTGAGCTGCAATACTACATGCCTAACGAACCTAGAACCGGTAAGACGATGGTGTTGGAAGGTGGCCACAGGACTTTGTAAACTAAATGACGTACTTAACTCTATCAAGTTTGGCCCGTTAGACTCGTCTTAATGAGAACTAGACTACATACATTCCTCCTCATTCATAAAAGTCTCCTACCTTAACTAGCTGCTAAGTATTGTTTGTCCCTTTCGGTCTTGACAAATTGATAAGACCGAAAGGGACAAATGATACTTAGCGGCTTGCTAGGTTAGGAGACTTTTATTAATAAAGAGGATTGTCTATAAAAATACAGTCCGCAGTAGAAGCTCATAATATCGAAATAAATTTCATATAAAACTTGTTTTTGCAATTGTCTAATCTCCAGATTTCCTCAGGAACTCCTGGTGGTGTTTCCCCTTCGAGGCTATGGAGTCGCTATCCGTCCACCTGATGTGGGTAGCAGCCGCCACTTATTGCGCTATGCTGGCCCCGAAGAACCTCCTGGCCACACTCATTGGAGTGCTCGGGATGGCTCACTTCAGCCTTGGTGAGTTCCTCTATGACTTGCATAATGAGAAAATGGGGGAAGTGGGTAATAATGCTAATTGGATTTAAAGGTGTACTAAGTGTACGCTTGCTAATTGTATTATTTGGTTGAATTGTGCTGTGAGTTACTTATTTCATCTGCCTAGGCCAAGGAATGGGCATCTTCCGCTAGGAACAGATCTGCGCCGTAGGTCGAACAGACTACGACTTACGGTAGTAGTAGTAAGGTATTTTTGGTTTTTATTTATAATTGTTATATTAGAATAATTTTTTAGTTTCGTTTTCGTTAATATAGCAGAAATATATAATATTTGGTAAAAAAAATGTCTCATTGCTTATTATTTTTTTAGTGGTAGTGTCTTAGTGTTAGTTTCATTTATTAAAGGGATGCATTTATGTTTTCTTAAATTGGCGTTTTATTAGAAACAGACAATTAAACTTGCTTCGCCGTCTGGACCAATATTTGAATTAACAATGAACTTAATGTTACTCGGTATTAAATGTGAGCGCTGTATTTATTGTGTGTCAAGTTTAAAAAATACATTAATTGAAAGTATCCCGTATTCTATTACATATACTTTTATTTCTTTATGAGTATTTCATGTGTGGTACTTTTAATCGCTGCAATTCAAGTTTATCTTAGATAAGTAATACTTTGTTGCTGGTGGCACGCCCAATTGGTTTTATGCAATATATATTAAACAGACACAAATAAATATGTACTTTAACCGTCTCCAACTGGCATAATTTTAAATAATGGATAGGGAGAAGGAAATGAACTTAACCTTCAGTAAATGAATACAATTTTATATCACGTTATCGATAAAGCCAACGATTCACAGTATCGTCAGGCAAATAATAATGGTAAGAACATAATCGTTCTGCTAACTTCAACATCTAAAATACACATGTGATTTAAAGGCGCATTAAAATTGTTGACGTCATGCAAAAACATTGAGTTGTAAATTTTTCTTAATCTCCTATATTAACTTCGCATAGATTCGTACTTTAGTAAATATAACGAAGATACCTTTTAACTATTTTTATCTAACAGTACCTACCTATGAGTCGGTAAGTATTCTCTGGCCGGATGACGAAGGAACTCTATGCTGTGATTTTCTTAAGGCTAAATTTGGATTTTTGTTAGGTTTGATCCCGGAAATATGTATAACATTTTCATGCTAAAATGGTCTAGCCTATTATTTCTGATCAAGAACCTTCAGAAATAACGATAAGTAAACTTTAAAGATAATGTACTACTTTGGTTCTTTTATATTGTTTTCTGTGTAATCTTATAGAAAGACTACTAAATTATATACTGTAAAACTACTATAATAACATAGAACTCACAGAAATACTACAGTGTGAAAGTGCTCATAATTTTGTTAAACTCCAACTTTCCTAAAAACGCTCCTTACGTCGTCAATTTTGTGGCGTCATTGAATTGGTTCATTGTAAGGGGAAAACAAGACGTTTGTTATGGAGCTATGTTAGTAAAAGTTACATTTATCATAAAGTTTTCATGATACATCATACTTCAAAATTAACTTTTACATCCATCTTCAAAGGCTCATAAAATTACCTCATATAGGGACTGCGTCAGAACCTTTAACGTAGACCTTTATATAGATTATTTGGCCAGGATCTTACATCATTATTATAAATTTAGAATACAGTGAAAAACCCTATTTAGGGCACAGTACTTGTAGGTACATAAAGGACATACTATAACGTATTTTATTTAAATTACAGGGAGAGGCAGCGGCAGCTTCGGCGGCGGTTTGCTCATCGCTTCCCTCGGCACCAGAGAGGCCTTCCGTTACATGGGCCTCATCGCCTTCTTGGGCGGCATCGTGTATGGCCTGCTTCATTATTTCTGGCTCCGACATATCAACATGACTTCGCTGAGTCGCCCCTCTGAGCATGACAATGGTAAGGGATTTAAAATCTAGCTACGTACATAACAATAAGAAATACCTGCTTATTTGCCGGAATATGCCGATCAGCATTCAGCTCAAACCCAAATTAAATGCTTACGCGTTAGATAACGCTACTGAAATTTCTGAAATTCAGATCGCAGGTATACCTATGTGTGATCTGATTTCGATCTCTCTTGTACCTAGTATTATTTGGGCGGATGCTCTTTTGGTTTAAACGCACCTTAATACGATTCTGCGCGTTCTCTTTAAATCTTATTTTGACGATCTAATTCCTTTATCACCGGACGTCACAAATAATACACAAAAAATTGGCTGTTTTTAAAGTTTTGCGAGAATTTTGCATGTTGCTCCTTGCTACTCTCTTATTAGCACCTTTTATTACTGATTAGGTACGTTATGTTTTCCAGAAAGTGGCGAAGGCGACAAGCTAAACGGAGAACCCCTGAGGAAAGACGCAGAAACAATGATATCGCTGGAGAGACTCCACATAATCACTCGTTTCAATCCGCTGGGATCATTGCATTCCTTGCCGAGAGGCTCACGAGCAAGGGTAAGCATTAGCAAGCTTTTAAAATGGTTTCATTTAACTACATTTACAATGAAGCTGCTGAACCAATAAAGAATCAATGTGGAAGAAATTATCAATTCACATCATCAGCCTATATCAGTCCACCGCAGGACGTAGGCCTCCTATTATCTATGCGTAAAGACGCATTAGTAGGTAAATGCCCATAATCGCCACGCTGGGCAAGCGGATTGGCGATCGCAGTAATGTCTATTATGATGACGCTGCTGCTGACCATCATCAATCTTCTATCAAAAAATACTGGGATGGATGTGGCAAAATATCCTATTTTAGTGCATTGATTTTGTCAATTATAGTTCCAGCTCAACTACCTTTCTTAGCTGATAATTTAGAATGTTATAGATTAAGCTAAGAAGTACCTACCTAATACAATCTGATATTTTTTCTAGCTATCCCAAGGTGACATAAATGAGCTGTACCGCAGCCGCAGTGGCAGCAACACACAGCGGCGATGCAGTAACATCGAGATATCGCCGAAGACCCCTCAAGGATCGGCTTCGAAGGTGGACCTGCTTCGGTCCGCGCTTGAGATCGGCCATCAGCACGGGAAAGGGCATATTTCTAATCCCATGCTCTCGAATAGACCACCACCCCAGCTGTATAAGGTACCCACTTGTACATGTGTTTTAATGATCTACATTGAGATATCTTGAAGACAGCATATAGACCGGCTCTGAAGGTGAATGCACCCAGCAACACCTCTGGGATTGGCTTCGAAAGTAGACCAGTTCGGTCTGCGCTTGAGATCGTCAGAGACAACATTAAGACCGGCTTCTAAGGTGGATGCAGCCAGCAGCACCTCAAGGATCGACTTCGAAAGTGTAGGTACTTACTTTGGTCCGCGTTTGAGATCGGCCATCACGACGGGAAAAGGTATATTTCTAATTTCATGCTCTCGAATAGACCACCATACCAGCTGTATAAGGTACTTAGGTAGTTACTTGCGTGTTTTAGAGCTACATTGAGATATCGTTGGTGATAACATGAAGACCGGCGCTAAAGTTAAATGCAGCTAGCAATACCTCTATAGGGTCAGCTTCGAAGGTGGACCTGTTCGGTCCGCGCTTGAGATCGTTGGAGGCAGCATAAAGAAGCTCTGAAGATGGATGCAGCATCTCAAAGATTGAATCCTCGAATAGACCACCACCCATGCTGTATAGGGTACAGACATGTGTTTTGAATTCAGCTACGCTGAGATCGGATATATTGCCTCCACAATACAAATTTTATGACTCTGCTTACATCAAGCAATTTATGTCGTATTATTCTGTTATGTGTGCTGTATATCTTCAAAATTATTTATTATCCTCACGGACAATTGCATATTCTTTAGGAAATCCAAAAAAGAGTGATATTTTTTCGGCATTAAAGAGTGATTTAAAAAAATATATTATAAAGGCTTCATTTATCAATTATCATACCTCTACGTATACTTATGCAGTAAATAGACCGTAAATATTGTAAATAACAGTTGGAACCTATTTATTTTTCAATTTCTTATCAGTTGATCACGAGTGGTAGTATTTGCTTTACTTAGGTTAAAGGCCTTAAATCTAAAAATAATTATCATCTTATGAAATGATTTAAGTTTGTTCACGTTATTTATGTTTCTACCTATTATTATATTATCTAAACTGATAATGGCTCTTCGTTATAATTTACCCCTATAACTGTCATGGTTTCATTGTCTTATGCCGCGGCCACGACATTGGTCTAAGGCGACCGGCTTAGCGGAGAACTATACGTGCGAGAGAGAGTACCCATATCGGCATCCCGCTCCAACTCATGGATTCGCTCGCCGCTGGTCGCCTTAGACCAATGTCGTGGCCAGGCCGTTAGACAAGCTTGCTTTAGAAATTTATATCAATTTAACCACCATTACAAGTATAGTAATCCGTGCTACTGTTAGCCATTTATCTCTGATAGTGGTATAATTCCTAGTGTCCTAAAGGAAGACTGCTTCATTTTCAGCTAGCGAACAGCGCTCCAAAACTAACCCAACGCAACAATATTTCGCAACCCATTCTCAGCGAATATGACACGCGTCGCCGAGACTCAATACCCGAAGAGGCGGAAGAAGACAAACTGGTGAACAAGCCCACCGCTGGACAAGCCAAGAGTAAAACCAGAAGTGGACATATCCCTCCACCTCCAAGCTATGACGATGTTATCTATGAACACAGAAAAAGTTGGCACTCTGACGACAGCACGCCTACTTAGGAATACAGTTGAACTTTGAGTCTATGCCAAAGAGATGATAATAACTGATTGACATAGATTCATTGATGGTGAATGATAAGAGAGTGTAACTAAGTTTGCTAACCATCATTACGATATGAAATAATATGCAGTAAACTAATAGACTACATTTGGCAGTGAAGCTAGATTACCAAAAACCTAATATCAAACAATTTATAAAAATAATAAGGTATTGGTAAAATTTTGTATTAGATTCGTATCATGAAGTCTGATAATTAAAAAAACCGTTAAAAAGTGAAATTAAAGAATCCTATGATAAGCAAGTTTTGTTCTAATTTTAGAAACACAATATTTGACGATTTTGTCATGCATGATATCAGTGTCGCTCATTTTCTTAATATAAGTTCAATGCCATTAAAATCTGATATTTATAAATACGTTTTGTACTACGTTATGTTAAAAGTAAAAGGCTTTAATTTATTTAAGGTGTAGATAGAAATTGCTAATATACTTTACGATTTCGTTTATAATTGTTTTATTTCAAACGTCAACATTTTAAACTATAAATACAAAAATGTCTACCTATAAGTACATTATTAACAATATTTTTTGTAATATGACAGTATACGTTTGTCTTGTATTCGTGCCTAGTTTCATAAGCATACTTAATTAATTTTGAATACTGATTACGTTTCAATTGTTTAATGATACACTTTGGTCATGAAACTAGGCACGATAGTTATAAATATTAAGATTATTTCTTAAATACTAATTAATGCAATCTGGCTACGTTAATGTCTAATTCATAACCTATGTACCTAAGTACTTAATGAAATTTTGCAGCCTTTGTGTATGCATTCAATTTTTCGTTTGCAAATCAGTCTAATTACTATAATAAATAAATAATATGATGTCAGCATTTCTCAAACAGTGTGTAAGTACATTTAAGTCTAGCAGATTTTACTTCAGTTAAGGTGCATTCAGACCAAAAGAGCATTTCGCTGTTCTAACCCCCTACTCTACGAAATTCGATAGTTACACAAATCATGATTCGTTGATTTCGTAGAGTGGGGGATAGAATAGCGAATGTTCGTTTGGTCTGAATGCACCTTTACTCAACCCTCCTTAAATACCAAGTACTCTACCAGCCAACCACTTACGAGTAATATTGGGTCATTATCTATGAAATTGGCGTTTTTTTATCATGACTTTAGTTGATTCCTAATTTTATTTTCAACCGTGCACTGTGTAACCAAGGTTTTCACACATTTTTTATTAACAGGTTTTTTATTAAGCTTAGAAAACATCTCTTGCCATATGCTGCCGGTTCATATGTTTAGAGTAGGTATAAATCCTTGTTTTATGAAAGATAGTTTAGTTAAGGTATAAATCCTAGTTTTAGAGATACAAAACACGAATTTGAAGTGTCTAATATTACTGGCAAAATTTGGTTTATTTTGATATCAAAAAATTAAACATAAAATTAATTGTATGTAAAAGAAACCTTTCATGAAATTCACCAGCATACAAAACGCCAATTTCATAGGTAATTTCAAGGCTTCACGTGATCTAAATGCAACTCTTTGAGAAATGCTCATGTACATAATTGTCTATTCGTTCTCGGGGCAGTTCTTCTGATCAGTCCTGATGAAGTAGGCGCGGCTGATGTTGTTCTTGTCAAGAACAGCGTATGCTTTCTCGAGGACCGACAGCTCAGGGTTTCTGGACCTGGTAAGGATCCAGGCGTTTCCTGAAACATTTATGAAGAACAATATTGTACAGCAAATATGATTTTTGTGTTTTTCAGTACAGGTGGCCCTCCGAAGTTACGACCTGACAAAAAATAAACCATTTCTCGCACTAGCGCTTAAAAAAGGACCATCTGTACCTACTCAAATGTTATGGAGTATGTTTATTTTATTAATGATTAAATTTATTAACCTGTAACTGATTAAATTAATGTAATATTATATAAATTCCATAAACTATTGAGTAGTACATGAAGAGTACAAAACATTAAAAAATATTGGGCTATTTCGAGGTTTTTATAAAAAACCGATTTCGGTCCCTGAAACAGACCCTTCACGAAGATGTCTGCCTCATTTTGCTAGCGTATCTTTACAAACAAAATACTAACGCGTATGGAAGACACCAAAGTCGTTGCAGCCCCACACGACAGCGTAGTTATCGTAGTCAGAGTCCACCACCCAATAAGGAGCTGAGAAGACGAAGGGCAGAGACGGGAACCGGACGGAGAGCTTGCCCTCATCAGACCGGGAGACCTGGTGCGCCTCCCCTTGGATTTCTGACATTATACCGGTCCTGAAAGCGGGAAAAATAGAATAAGAAAATATTAATTGCCACTAAGTAACATTTACAGAACATCTCTAATGGAAATCCATTTGTTGGGTGAATATCTGAGCGTTTCAACCGCCTAATTTTGGTGGTATCATTTTTGCTGAAGTTTCTAAACGTCTAAATGTTATACTTCGTCATTTGTATAAGGTACCGCGCCTCCTTAAAATGACAAAGTAGCACATTGTAACGAATAGCAACTTCGGCAAGAATGATGCCACCAAAATTAGGCGCTTGAAACGCTCAGATATTCACCCTGTTATAGTTGTAATGATGAAACGTGGTAAATGGAAACGCTGGGGACAATTATACCAAGTTAGGTCACATTAGAACATTTAGTCATTTAGGTTATTATCGTTTTCATTTATGGGTTGGTTGGATCCTTGAATTACACTAAATATTATGATCCCGTGTGAACAAACTTGATAGTGCAAAAACTTTTCCTTCGACGTCCGAACTCACATTGCTGCTACAATGAACTTCAGTACCTATCCAATCCAGATTATACTATGTAAAGAAATAAGATAGATAGAAGTCGATGTCAATTATTAGAATGAATATTAAATTTTTTTTTTAATATTCATTCTAATATTATTCAATATTAAATGTAGTTAATCTTAAAGTTAAAATATGTAAACAAGCACTTACCATATTGTCCAATTGGGTTTCTAGAAGGAAAGATTATTTTGTATGTACAAAGCAAAAATATTTAAAAATACGTGTATAATTTATTCTAAAATTAGACTATATTACATTTATATTTACAGCTTGAACAAAACATACGTTACTTTCTCACAAGAAGATATGGAATATATACAAATGCTTTTATTAACAGCGATGGATTACAGATTACAGACCCTGCTGTAATGATTATTATCAGTAAGGACCCTGCCATGATGAATTGATGACAATTAAACGGTAAATAAAGTGATATAAGTATGTACCATTTCAAATCTTGTCTCAGTGTTGACACTGTGAGATCCCTAGCGGCTGCCATGTTGTTTGTTAAGTGGGTACTTATGTACGAAATCAGCCTTAAATCAATTTCCTGACTCTCATTGTAGGTATATCGAGACGAGACGCCAATCATAAAAAAAGGTCAGATTTTCTATATGTATACAGAATGGCCAAAAAATAAGTTCATTCCCGTTGTTTGTGAGGAGGTTTGGAAGTTTTTGAAGGATCGTTTTTTTTTGGCCATTCTGTATATTATTTTATGAGGCGTCCCACCAAAGTAATTGTGAAAACTCAAATCAAATTATATAAACGAGCAAGATCACCAACGTCCGAGGTGGGAATCGAACCCACTTGCTCAGCTTGCGCGAACAGCGTCCCACCGTTTCAAAATAACTACGTTTAAGTTTGTGTTCAAGGCCAAGAACAAGGCAAGGAAGCTCTCCAGTTGTCAGAAAGTAGTGAATGCTTTGTTTTGTCTTATTCGCGGGATAGTCGCGAACGTCGTATAATAATTTTCTAATTAAGGCAACTCGATACCAACAATCTTCGTCTGGTAGGTAGTTGTCCATATATTCGAGAGTACATATTTCTCTTGAATAAGTTTGTAGAAGCCCTAACAACATGTATACTGGCAGAGTAGTCTTATTTGGATACTCGCACAACAAGGTAGTAGACAGTAATAATAAATCAAATACAGAGATTGGTCGTGTCGCAATGCATGCAACTGCAATTTCTCGTTTTCTGAAAGATTCCACTTGATCCTAATATTTGGACACATCGTCACGTTTCGATTTGACATAACATTGTTTGGTTCTGAGTATTAATCAGAGGGGTACCATGATCTCTTAATGCGTTTCAGTTTAGCTTGTCAGTTTTTGACAGTTATTCTATCGATTCAGATTAGGTCCTAAACTAAATCGCATTAGTAGATCATGGTAGCCCGCCAGGTAGACAAATGCGCAAACACGGAGTCTTCAGAGGGCGGAAGGGGTAGACAGAAGGGCCAGGAGGACGCCAAACCGGAGAGGGGTGCTGCAATATGTACAAAGCGGTCATGAATAGCAAATATAAAACAATAAAGAAGAAAAATATTCCGTCTGTGAGGTGAGTCTAATATGGGCGATAAAATAAACCAGCCATGGGGTTCAACTGTGTAATGAAACTAATGAGATAAAGTAGATTTTATGAATCCTCCTAAATGTGGACTTAGACCAAACGAGCGAATGTTCATTCTATCCCCCACTCTACAAAAATCGTTCGGTATACAAAATGTGATTCGTCGAAATTCGTTGAGTCCGTAAAGTAGGGGAAAGAATGAGCATTCGCTCGTTTGGTCTAAATCCACCTTAATGCGTTCATACGTTAGTACAGATACAGATGTAGTGAGAAATGACTTGCCTTCGGAAACGTTCGTCAACGTCATGCTGTTTCAGTCTATCTCACTGAGACTGACAGTAATAGCTGTCATGCTACTTCAGTCAGACTCGGTGACACTGCCTGAAACAGCATGTGTTTACGAACGTTTCCGAAGGCAAGTATTTTCTCACTACACCTGTAGGAACGCGAGCGACTATGTCCAGGAATATGATGAATATGTGATTTTTGTTGAAGATTGACCAAATGACTATGTAGGGTATTTTATAACGAGCATTCAACTCGAGTGTGTTCAGAGTTTTTTACATAACATTGCGGGCTGATCATTTTGTACGGATAATAATTTAATAGAAAGAAAATAAAAGAGGAATTCCATAGCAATTTTACTCCCTGTCTAGGATGCCGGCTTGTCACAAGATTCATAAGACATAACAGTAGGTAATTTTACAAATAGTTCAGTACATATTTGACAAAATAAGCACAAAAGTAATAGTACAGTACAGGACAGATACTTACAAGAAAAAGCTAAAGGTAAAAATAATACGAACAGAAAGCACACACCAATTTAAGTGTTCACAATGGTTAGTAATGGTTAACAAATGGAAACTTTAAAATTTGTTAGGCTGTAACTGATATTAAAAATAGCTTGTTCCTGTGACATTGTGTTTGTACAAAGTACCTTCTATGGCCAGGTATGAGCTAGTGTGTGCAACCGTAGAATGATTTTAATCCACAGGAATTACTTTTTCATGTTAGCAGCATTATCTTTGGTCTCGGTGGCCTATACCACAAAACTTTACAAGCGTACAATTCTACAAAATTGTATAAATTCCCATACAAAAAGCTGACAATTTTGTAGAATTGTACGCTTGTAAAGTTTTGTGGTATAGGCCACTGGTCGTCCAAAGGTAATTTCACTCGGAAGACAGGCACTTATAGAGCTTCCACATTAGGTGATACATCGGCTATGTTACGTTACATGGTGTTTAACGGGACAGTCATTACTCACTATTGTCCGATCGATTGAGCCAGCGAAAAAAATCTTAGTCCGATTGATCGAAAAGCCGCGCGGACTACGCGGCGTAAGGATAACGCAGCTGCCACCCAGTTGGAACACCGCAACGTACTGCATCACCTCATACCACTTGCCCATGTTACTATGATACTGTTGTCTTTCTTATTATAGTCCGCTGTGACGCATGTGGCCGCCCAGTTGGTACACCACGAAGTACCGCTCTGCTTCATCCCACTTGCCCAAGTATTGGAAACTTACAAGCTGCTCAGCTGTTTATTGATGACTCCTATGACACCGTTGTCTTTCTCATAATAGTCAGCCGTGACGCAGTGACCGCCCAGTTGGAACACCGCAACGTACTGCTTCACCTCATACCACTGGCCCAAGTACTGGCAACTTACAAGCTGCTGAGCTGTTTATTGACGACTCCTATGCCGCCGTTGTCTTTCTCATTATAGTCAGCCGTGACTCAGCGACCGCCTAGTAGGTACACCGCGAACTACCGCTCTGCTTCATACCACTTGCCCAAGTATTGGATACTTACAAGCTGCTGAGCTGTTTATTGACGACTCCTATGACGCCGTTGTCTTTCTTATTATAGTCCGCTGTGACGCATGTGGCCGCCCAGTTGGTACACCGCGAAGTGCCGCTCTGCTTCACCCCACTTGCCCAAGTATTGGAAACTTACAAGCTGCTCAGCTGTTTATTGATGACTCCTATGACACCGTTGTAGTCCGCTGTGACGCAGCGCCCTTCCAGCTGGAACAAAGCGAAGTATCGCTCTGCTTCATATTACTGGCCCAAGTACTGGCAACTTACAAGCTGCTGAGCTGGTGTACTGCCATTTGGCAAATTATGTTTCCCAAATATGACTTCCCAAATAACTTATCGCAATAGTCTCATTTCCCAAACAAATCTTTAGCAAAGTTACATTTCTCATTTTATTCATTTGGCAAATTTTTATTTTGCAAAGTTTCATTTCGTCAAGATTTTATTAAGCAAATGCTTATTAAGCAAATGTTTTATTTTGTCATAAGTTAAAATCCAAAAAAAAAAATTCCCAAATTTGATACTTCGCAAGTTCTTCTTATAGCAAAAGCCTGGCAAATGATAATATTATTTTTAAGTTCGTAGGTCTATACAGGAATTTCGTACTTTTTTGCACAACCCTTGGCTTGAACTTGCCTGGAACAAAAAACGTATTTCATGAATAATTGGTATCATAATGAATGAAGTGAGAAAATAAAATCCACCATAATGATCACTATTCATATTTTTTATTGGTAGGTACTAAGAAGGCACAGATAGCCACGGATAAAAAAACTATATTTTTATTTTAATTTTCATAAAAAAACTATCCCAGAGCCACCGTTAGGTGAAACTGCGACCATACAGCGCACGAGCCGAGCGAGCGAAGCGAGCGTGCCGCGGCAGCGGCCGGCGAGTGCCAGAACCGACTGTTTTGTTATTCCCTCGGCATTGCGCTCCCTCATCAGTTTCATCTAAATTACTGTTTAGAACCCGACTTTTAATTGTTTATCAACATAATATAAAACCCCGTGTGAGCTTTTATTAAAAAAAAACATAAAATTCGCCTCAAACTGTACCCGAAAAATTGGTTGCGATGTAATATTGTATATGCGGTATAAATCGTATGCCATACAATATTTTGGGATTAGTATGTTACGCCAAACGATGCATTTGCCAAAAAATATTTTGGGAAAATAAAAACGACCAAGTAATTCTTTGCTAAACAATCGCTTGCCAACGAAAAGGCTTGCTAACTGTAAAATTGCGATAGGTAGTTTTGACAATTGAATTTTTGCCAAATGAAAATTTGGGAAAAATAGTTTGCGATGTGATACTTTGGGAAAAATTATTTGCCAAACATTAGTAAACCTGCTGAGCTGTTTATTGACGACTCCAATGACGCCGTTGTCTTTCTCATTATAGTCAGCCGTGACGCAGCGACCGCCTAGTAGGAACACCGCGAAGAACCGCTCTGCTTCATACTACTGGCCCAAGTACTGGGAACTTACAAGCTGCTGAGCTGTTTATTGACGACTCCTATGACGCCGTTGTCTTTCTCGTTGTAGTCCGCCGTGACGTAGCGACCGCCCAGTTGGAACACCGCGAAGTACCGCTCTGCTTCATCCCACTTGCCCAAGTACTGGCAACTTACAAGCTGCTGAGCTGTTTATTGACGACTCCTATGACGCCGTTGTCTTTCTCGTTGTAGTCCGCTGTGACGCAGCGACCGCCCAGTTGGAACACCGCGAAGTACCGCTCCGCCTCGTACCACTTGCCCAAGTACTGGAAACATAGAAAACAATGCTATATTATATGCATATTTATTTATTATTTATTAATGTTTGTAAATCTCGCAATTCAAATAAATATCAACATATATGTCAATTAAGGGAGGCTTGCATCAAACTGTCTTTCAGTCTTAAATTTCACTAAAATCTCTGCATTTTCGGACCTACGCGTATGTGTTTTGCATTCAAAAAGATTTATCTCTGGAACATTTCTGTAACGATAACGATAAAACACTTCATTTTTGATTTGTCTTGCCTTGCTATTGCGCAGGCTGTTCATTATCATGCTTTACTATATTGTTGTGGTCATCAAAATGCAATTTACGTTCAACAATTTCATTTAAGTATTGTAAGATTGTGAGGATCGATTTGTTTGTGATAGTTTATTTGATATCATGTTATCGATGTTTGAGAGTTAGTATGATATTTTTTTTACATTATGACTGATATGTAAGGAAAATCCAGCCAAATATCTATCATCTGTCCTCTGTACCTATCCAAAATATTATAAAACCGGCCAAGTGCGAGTCGAAGCGACTCAAAGCTGTGGACGTGGTAGGAGTAGAGTTATTGCAACCTTCAGAAGCTGATGGAAACAAATCGTCTCTTCCAGGAAGAAGACCTCTTATAATCACGGCCCTCAGTTACGAAGGAACGAGCGCAGAGAAAGAAATTCAACTACCTACCATGATTAATCACAGGTCACGTACCCGACTAGGGTTGAAGTCGGCCATGACTCCGACGTCGGGACAGGTGCCGAGGAAGGGTACTTGCGCCTCGCACATGCGCAGCATCACGAATCCGCACAGGAACACGGCTATTTGTCTGATCACCGACATCTGAAACAAACGGTATTTTGAGCTTGGTAACTACCAATGGGTCAGGGCTCGTTCAAAAATCATTATCGATTTGATCAGCAAAATATCATCAATAAAAACAATCTGGGTCGATACCGCTCACTACGGGATTACAGTCAAATAAAAAATCATCCCCACTTTACGACTAAGCATTTTATTCTACCACTTTGTCGGCATGATTGACATGTATACCTGTACCAAATTGCAAATGAGGGGGACGGACATTCCAGGTTGTCGCTTTAATCACCTGCTACCCCTAAAGAGTTTATGACAGGGTTAATTGGTATTAATTAACTTACGGTAATAATTAATGGTTTTCCGTTTATCGCGCTACGCATCACTTACTTGTCAGAACGTGACGACAATAGCCATAAACGATAAACTCGGGACTCGGGACCATAGTAATCCCACAGTATAGAGCGACCTGATGACCTGATCACCTACATACGACGTTTGTTTGCAGGGGGTGAATTATTCAATTGTAATTACTTAATTCACTTGTAGGTAGGTACACGATCCAATATCTTAAAGACTATCAAATATTGAATTATTTCATCATTTGGCCATACACTGTCTCCGCAATTAAACATTAAAGATCAATCAATCGTGTTTGTTTTAATGAAGGAACTTTAAATAAGCGGATTGCAACCTACCCTGTCAATAAAATTAGCCTCATTGTTATATGTACGGCACAGTAAGTACGAGTAAGATGACACATTGGAAAATATTGCACCTAAATAGTATCTTGTTACCTCTCCCAAAAATACTTTGATAAACGGCTTCATCGATGTGCAATTATTTGTTTTTATGAGATCATCCGATAGACACCTGATACAAGCGCCAGCCACGCCTCGCGGTTACACCTACATATTTATTATATTACAATGTAAATGTCCTTGTCAAACTTTGAATGGAATGATAACAAAAATAAGCAGCCACCTATCGATTAGTATAGAAGTATTATTTTACTCCGGCTTTTCACGGAAACGTCCGAATTTCATCAATATTTTTCCATAAAATCATTTATTAACAAAAATATAGTAACATAAAGGATAATTTAAAAATAAATAAATAAATAGTTATCACGCAAGCACTGATGGAGATATTACGAGTACTACTCTACTCTAGTTAAGTAGATGAAAGATTGGGTAGGGCTGCGCCATCGTTTAGGCCAAAGAAGTTTTTGAAGGAGTTTTTGTGGCGCGTACCCCGAATACACGTGCTTGTAGCACGGAGTATGGAATTTATAATTTTCGATCTTACCCAGCCCATTACTACGCTGAGGGATCTGTCCCAACGATCAGCGATTGCTTCGCCGTGATGTTTCACGAAAGCGGACATCTGAGGTGCGAATATCCCATCAGGAAATATTCATCAATATCTTATCTTAAAATTTTAAAAGATCATCACACATCATCAGCCTATATCAGGCCACTGCTGGATATAGGCCTCTCGTATCAACTATGCGTATAGATAGGTCACAGACAACATGTTGTCTGTGAGATAGGTACATTTGGAGGTAAATGCCCATAATCGCCACGCTGGGCAAGCGGATTGGCGATCGCATGTAATGTGTCCACTATGATGACGTTGCTGCCCATTGCCTTCTATATCCAAGAATGGTCAGTGACATTCAATTCCTCAGTCAACTATTACGACACCCGCGGGAAGAGTTGGGATGGTGGCAAAATTTATTCTTACTGCTGTCGCCACACGGCCAATTTTAAAAGGTGAATTTTTAAAATAAAATAATATATCGAGAAAGTAATAGTAATATCTCTAAGTATTCTGTTGCTACAAGTTACTGGGCTATTCATTTATTCAAGTTGACTAGGTACTACTAGGTACTTCAAAAAGACTTGTGCAAAGTGTTGATAGTGGCAGCACCATATTCTCCCGTCATTTAAGAATCTACGATGATTCGGGCTGTAAGCAACTGCTTGCCTGTATAGTATGAATGAATATAGTAAAATTCACCAAAACCTTGTCAGGGACTACGTGCATTTGAGAAATTCGACTTCCACTAAGACCGACAGGCGGCCGAATTGTTTCAGTCAGGCAGTAACCATGGTCTCCAATCCCACCCCGGAAGAGGATGATCGTGGTTTTTTCTTGGTCACTATGACATCGTATTTTGTTTCTGTCTATGCTAAAGATATAGCCTGCTATAAAGGAATGCACTTTATTGACGACGGGCATCCACTAAAAGAAGACTAAAAGTATAGGGCTTTTATATAGATTTATTAACTAAATTTTTCCCATTTTTTTATTTTTCCCCGGTAGTCACACTACTTCATATTATATAAATTATAAATATTAGATGTCATATACCAAAGAAAAACGACCAAGGTCACCTAACGCCCGAGGTGGGGAATATTTAGTTAATAAATAATTTGATTCGTGTTTTCACAATCCGTTCAATAGATGGCCGCACCAGCTCTCTCTAGCTATTCTAGAAAACTGTAAAGTATTCCAATAGGAGGTGCCGGCATGTATTGCTTGCCCTTAGAGAATGGTCAAAGGCGCCTAGCCTTGTAAGGGATTGCATATACCCGAGAAAATTGACCGGTGGTTGCTAAGACCGAATGGCCGAGGGGTACAGGCATCAGCCGCGAAAGCTGAGTACGTGGGTTCGGTCCCCACCTCGGACGTTAGGTGATCTTGGTCGTTTTTCTTTGGTATATGACATTTAATATTTATAATTTGCTATAGAGCAGTCATGTTTTATTGAATAGTAATTTTTAAAAGATCAGAAACGTATATGTAAGGCCTCTAAATTTTCATAGACCCATAGGTTTGGGCACAGTAAGTTTGTTATCATGAAAACAACCAAGTGCTTTAAGTGTCTTTAGCAGACAATCACTTTGTTTTCGCTGCCTTAAATAAAGCGCATCAAGACAAAAGTTTTAACCGTCCATTTTACAGCAATCGGCAAAGATGCTAATGATATATTGTTAGGTCAGTAAAAAGCAATGGGGTCATTCGTATTCAGTGGACGCCCTCCAGTAATGTTCCGATGGAGAAAGCCGTGGTAGAACAAAAGACACCAATGAAAGGAACCTCAGAGAATTGTACCGCGAATACACTCAACACAAGTATCCATACTCTTACTTATTTGAATGTTTATTGAAAGCTTTCTACAGGTTCAGCTTTATGTTCCGTTAGACCTTAATCGTTACTTAATATTTGACCTGAGAAATCGTACCTACCCTTGACCGCTATTGACCGACTAGTCCGGGAGCTAAACTTTAACTTGTTTGAGAAAATTACATTAAATCCTACAGTATATTTATTTCAGGAATATGATAAAACATCGTTTTGTGAATATATGAATCTAATTATCCCTGATAAATGTGTGGAGGTTTTTTCATAAAATCAATATAAAGATTTAATTTTTTCATAAAAAGAAACAATAAATCCTACAGTAGGGATTTATTATCCGAGGGGCCTAACTGAATATTTAAGACAATATTTTAAAAAGTCACCACTGAATAATCGTAGATATAGTCAGAAAAAATAAAATTATTTTTAAAATTCATAACAATCAAACAGAAATTAAACAAATGGTGATTTTTTACTATAATGACCCGACAATTATTATACTCATCCAAAGAAAAAATTACGTCAGTGACTCAACGCTAACTATTTTTTTTACAGTTTTAATTGATTTACGTGCAGGCGCATTAATTCTACATTTTATTTTTTTAATGTACCTCTTGTCAATAATTAGTTGTGGCACAATACCAAAAAAATCCCCTATGCATAGTCTAAGCATTACCTACAATTTTCGAAATGGTTATTGTTAAAATAAATCGGAGCGGCGCTGACGTCATAAATGCGCGGCCGGCCGCAGGGCAGCGGATAAACGTAGGCGGGGGTACTATGTAGACAGGACGGTGCGTCAAATTACAGAAGGAATTTCGTAGGAAGGAAGTAGAAACGTCTGAAATAAAAATTAGTAGTAAAATAAATAGGTATTAAGCAGTTTTTGAACTGACGATTAAAAATGTAGGCACCTATACAACTTGTAACCTATTAGGGGCCTGTATTTAATTCCCGACGCAAAATGAGGTGTTACAATTATTCAAAAATGTATACAGGGTGTGGCCTGTCATAAGAGCAATAAATGAAAACATAGACCCTTTAACTAATCAGTAATTAACTCCAAATGGTTTTAATTAATAAAAACAAAAATAAATTTTCTATATTTTTCTAACAATGTTAATCGACCCAGCAATGTACTGCAGACATTATGTGTCCAGTCAAACATTTGACATTAACATTTAGGTACGAATGCAGTGGCTTCGAATGCAAAGATACCACTACTAAATTGTGCACTAAAGAGTAAAACAAAAACGGTCTTCGTGAGATGACTCCTGTCAGAATTGTGTCCCTTTCTATTGAAATGACCATGGCCAAACAAAACACAGGACAAATGGCTTATAAAACGATTGTGTAAGTATCCGGGGGCTTAGCATATCTTGTGTGTGACTGAAACACTCGACTTTCTCGTGGCTACCCGTCCCTATTGGACTATATTGATTAAAAAGAGACGAAAAAAGAAAAGGACAGGCCGAGTGATGTTGTCATTGTCAAACAGAAGGTACAGTCGCGAACCGGGATTGTTGAGCCACTTGTTACAGTTCGTAAATTAGTCGGTACACAGTACTGATCGGGATCGATTCGTTATTAACGACTTTTGCCGAAATCTGTTCACCAATGACGTAGACGTTACTATGGTTAAATAATAACAAAACTCAGTTAGCCAATGGCCTAGTCCGCGAATTCCACGGATGCTGATGTTGCTGTGGTTACATAACAACAAAGCTTGATTCGTTATCAACGACTTTTGCCGAACTATGTTCAACAACGATGCGGACGTTGCTATGGTTACATTATAACAAAACTCGGGTGGCCAATGACCGATCCCGCGAGTTACACAGATGCTGACGTCGCTATGGCTACTTCATAACAAAGCTTGATTAACCAATGACCGATCACGGTTTTACCGGAAACTGATGTTTTTATGGTTACCTTATAACTGTCCTGTCTTAAGTAAAGCAAAGGGACTGCTATAAATATGCCATGTGCGGCTTAGCGAATTTTGGTGTTAGACAGCAACTGGCAGATACCCACCTCTTTTCGATTGTAATGATTAAAAAGTTTTCTACCATTTCTTCTAGTCTAAAAGATTGTTTTAGGTATCCGACAAGACGTTAGACAAGGACACCCTAGCAGCAGTAAACTTCTCGCCAGGACCGTTCCTAGCTTATAAAGAAATATCTACTCTAAAGTAGAGGCATCGTAAGAAGTCGTTTTTGACAGCTCACAATAGTGTTGTGAAACGCTCGATTTTACCGTCGTAAAATTTTCAGTCAAGTGCGAAAGGGCGTTAGATCTGGTACTTGCCATTAAAAACAAAAGTGTTTTAGGTCATCCGAACTAAAAAAGTGTTTGGTAAACTTACTTAGAATCATTACGTTGGTAAACTTGCGTGCTAGCTCAGAGTGCAATGTAGGTATGCCAAATAGAGAAATGCCGTACATTATATATTATATATTATATCATTATATATTATATACAGTATATTATATAAAATATATATTACCATACGATAAATAAATAGTATATAAAGTCACTAAAACCATTAATTAAAATCAGAGCACATCTGGGTGATAAATAACAAATAACGTAGTGGTACATAAATTATTATTCTACGAAAAATAGAATTATACGTGATTTTATAACAATTTGGACATTTATCTGGTTGTCAAGTTCAACACAGTCTGTAAAGTCGCGTATCCATCGGGCACTATTATAGCAATTATTCGTAACTCCATAAAAAAGGTTTACTTATTTATTTCGATTGACGTATCGGTAAATTGCAGCAACAGTAGTAACATCACTATTCCGTACAGGCAACAATGAAGTTTGACATTTGCTCCATTATACTAACTGTGAATATTTACAGAACTTCATGTGCAGACAAACGTCAAAAACGACTTCTTACGATGTCTCTACTTTAGGACCTAGTGTTGAAATAAGTCTCGTTTTTGCTAAATTATGTTTTTTGGTGCACAATCTAGTAGGTATAACATATTTGTTGGAATTCAAATAAAAATCAAAACCTCTACAGTACAAAACAGTCGTTGGTGGGTCTAGCACATCTTGTGTTTGATAGTCACTCACGGCCTTCTCGCGGCTTTTTTAATCAATACAATCAAAACGAGACGAGTAGCCGCGACAATTTCGCGAGCGGCAATCAAACCCAAGATGTGCTAGGTTCGCTTGTCTTTTTCGAGGTGTCGTTGTAAACTTCCGATGATAAAGTAAAAACCTCTTTGTTGCTAGGGCATCTTTTTGGAGAATTTTAAAACAAACTTATCAAAATAAACGTGTTCTCACGCGATTAGTTGTTCTTTATACCTGGGCTTAAGAACTAGTTTCGATTGAGTAGATATGAAACTTCGCCTCGGTACCAAGAAACCACCTTGTACCAAGACATCTAACGATCGTTAACGACAATTTAACGATGGTTAAATACATTGATTATGTATTGCAACTTTGAAGTGCTATATCTCAGAGTTGGTTAACTTTGAAGCATTATGATAAGGTCTAGGTAATTGCGTATAGTCCAAAGATTCATCGCTTAAATTTAAAGCTCCTATTATTGGCCACACCCTGTATATATAACTATACCTCTCTCTTTCACGCACAGCGCACGGCATCGCCGCACACGTATCGTAGGCACATGCGCGGGAAGGCGGGATTTAAAAAATATTCGTTTTAAGATTATAGCTGTTAATGTCGATTGCTCGTAAAGCACTTAATATATTTCAAATATTTTACTTTTATTTTGCGTGTTAATAAACATATTATCTAAGAAATAGATCATCGTGGCTGTACGTTTTCATTGAAACGTCTTATAAGCAAAATAAAATAATAACAGTGAAAAAAAAAAAATAGATGCAACTGTGTCACCGCGGAGAAAAGTTACTAAGACGTTTATATCTTTATTTTGGTCCAATGACCAAATTTTCGAATTGCGCAAGATTTTGTAAGTTATATTTTTTATCAAATAAGGAAAAAAAAATTAAGGTATAGTTTTTTTTTGTATAAGCTTTACGAAAAAACTGGGGATTTTTTTTTTCCTTAATTATAAATCATCTGAAACAATAGAATAAATGCATAATCTCGAGGGTAGAAATTATTGAACGTGCTGTTCCAATAATTGACCTTCAAGACCCTCGACTGGATGAGAAGCTCTCGCGCGGCACTGGGGATTATTGCATGGTGTGAATCTGTATACCCTAAATATTCATTAGAAAAAGCTTCCGAAACTGTAGGATTTAATGTGACCAAAAACTTTTCTTCCCCCGACTAGACCATGACAGCGGTCAAGTAGTTTTCGTGACGAGACATCGGGTGGGGGGATATTAATATCTTTATATTTGGAATGTGACTCATTTTGTGTCGATCGAGCAAGCCAAAATAAGTTCACTAGGACAAAAACAAGCCTGTCAAATATGGTAGTAGTAGTTCTGGTTCCAACCATTTTAAACTGAACTTGCTTTGTGAGACGGGAGAGGCTGAGCGGCAAGAGAACCGAGGTCGTACATACGGTACTAGTAGTTCTAAGAGTTCCGAGATTGTAATGTACCACGAAACACTTACCCCCTTATTCATAAACGTTTGTTAACTTAACAAGCCGCTAATAATTGTTTGTTCCTTTCGGTCTTAACAATGTGTCCATAAGTGCAAAAGGGAAAAACAATTATTAGCGGCATCTTAAGTTAACAAACGTTTATGAATAAGGGGGTTATTAGAGTAATTGCAGCGCACGTACTATTCTGAAGATTATTGAAAGAATTCTGTGGATCATTAAAAGTTTCAAAAAATACTTTTCCCTTGGCGTGATTAATGATTCTATTCATCATTAACCAAGCTACATTTTAATGATTCTATTCATCATTAAATGTAGCTTGGTTATGTAGGTAGTGTGCAAACGGTTTCTTTAAAAATATGAATAATATATTTTTAGATACAATCTTCTTGTTATCCCATGTCTTCAAATCCTCATCGTACGTTGGCGGAATTTATTTCTAACCTGTGTCGATCTGTTCAACGAAATAAGATTTCTCCTTCCATTAATTATTTTGTCCTCTAGCTTGCCTTATCTTATA
>JALPQI010005609.1:0-53115 GCA_025490895.1 Thaumatotibia leucotreta
AAATCGAAAATGATCCAGAGTGTGTGATAAGAAGTGAGACAGATAAACCAAACAGTGACAATGATATAGAAATTAATGAAGACATGGATTCAAGGAAATCAAAAAGACAAGTTAAACCTCCAAGGCGATTTGATGAAGAGTTCGGCTATTATTGTATCAGTGCAAACTACTGTGATGCTATGACCCCCTCAAAACTTTCAGGAGGCGATGAACTGCGATGATGCAAATGAATGGAAGGCAGCTATGGATCGTGAAATGACCAGCCTGGTGGAAAACAAAACATGGTCACTCGTTGATAAGCCAACCAAGGACAAAAAAGTAATTGATGTGAAGTGGGTATACAAAAAGAAGAGTGAAAGTGAGTATAAAGCTAGATTAGTAGTTAGAGGATTTCAACAAATTGATTGTGTAGATGATACTTATTCTCCTGTAGCAAAAATGCCAACCTTAAAGCTTTTACTGTCATATTGTTGTCAAAATTCGATGGAAATCCATCAAACGGATGTAGAAACTGCTTTTCTAAATGGCAAAGTCCTGTCTGAAGTTTTATGTAAAGCAGCCAATAGGCTATGAAGATAGCTCTGATAAAGTTTATAAGTTAAATAAATCTTTGTATGGCCTAAAAGAGAGCCCACGTGCATGGTATGAATGTTTCAACAATTATTTGACTGAACTAGAGTTTCAAAGATGCAAATATGATTACTGTTTGTATTTCAAAAAGGAAAAAGATTTAACTGTTTACATATTATTATTTGTTGATGATTTGTTGATTTGCTGCAGAGACCAAAACGTCATTGACGATATTAAAAGCAAGCTATGCAATAAATTTAAAATTAAAGATTTAGGTAGAGTGAAAAAATATATTGGTATAGACATTGAGTATAAATATGAACAAAACAATATTTTAACTTTGAGTCAGGAATTTTACATTGAGTCTTTAGCAAAACGCTATAATATTGAAAATGCTAAATTATACAAAACACCAATTGAAATTAATTTGAAATTAAATAAATGTGAGTTGAATGAAGACATCAAGTATCGAAATTTAATAGGAGCCTTGTTGTATATTAGTTCTGGCACTAGACCAGATATTTCATTCTCTGTAAACTACTTAAGTCGTTTTCAAAACTGTTGTAATGAGACACATTTTAAATATGCTCTTAGGGTGTTGAAATATTTGTTTTTGACTAAGACATTAAAACTAAAATATTATAAAAATGACAATGCTGATATATTAGACTGCTATGTTGATTCTGATTGGGCAGGAGATGTCTTAGATCGAAAATCCACTACCGGATATGTAATTAGACTGTATGGAAATGTTATATCGTGGAAATCTAAAAAACAAAATTGTGTGACAAAATCATCTACCTTTGCAGAATACATTGCCTTGTCAGAAGCTGTAACTGAAATCAATTTCTTAATAAGCTTAATTACTGATGTATTTACAAAAATTTCTAAACCAAAAATGTATGAAGATAACTCAGGCGCTATAGCCATAGCTAAATATGGAAACTTTACCAAGAATTCTAAGCACATTGAGGTGCATTATCATTATATTCATGAAAATGTCAAAGAAAAATCAATTGAAGTTATTAAAATAGAGTCTGAAAATAATGTTGCAGATGTATTAACCAAAGCTTTGGGAAGTGTTAAATTTCTTAAATTTCGAGATTGTTTAAACATAAAAAATTAGAAAATATCATGTTAATATAAGTTTTTGATTTAATATAAAACTGTTAAGTTACTTGAACATTTTAATTAGTTCTGTTATCTATTAATTGCAATATAAATGTAAGGAGGCGTGTTGGTAATAAGTAGTACATTTATATTGGCAATACTGTTTATTCTATCTGATCTGTGAACTCTATCTTATCTATGCTACTATGGCGATTCTCTGTTGAAAATGGTGTGCTTTTGGTTGAGCCTTGTATTAGTGTATTTTCATAATAAAACTAAATAATGAACATTACAAAAGGTGTTATTCTTTATATTAAGAATCACAAATGTTTGTTCCTTGGTCATGGCTGTGTATGTATCTAAGTATCTATACGTATCTATCTATTATATATGTCGTCGCCTGGTACCCACAACACAAGCCTTAATTGAGCTTATCGTGGGACTAGGTTGATTTGTGTAAGATGTCCCAAGATATTTATTTATTTATTTATTTATTTTAAATGTTCACGTGATGGCCTCATCGGAAGACCAGCGCTGGCACCCGCTAGCAACATGCTGAGATGAGGCCATTTCGTAGCATACACGTTTTACCTATCTGTATAATTATATTTCGTTTCTGTAATTGTGATTTTTATGTTGGTATGTGTATGTTGCGAACAAAATTATTTCTATTCTATTCTATTCTAATAAGATAAAACTTCTCGGTAGCCTCTTTCAAGGGCATAGTTATCGGAACTATCGGAAGTTTGAACTAGTTTAAGATCTAAATTCTACAATGTTATTACAATTTTAAGTGTAACTGACTATTCAAACCGTAAAAATGTGGCATACCTCTCATAAATAAGATGGTCCAATGACGAACACCCCCCAAGCATTTTGCCTCTCGTGTGTGCAACCGTTCCGCCATTGAGAGCTTGAGAGGAGTAGCCATCATTCGTCGTGCGGTAGTCCCAGTCCCAAGGTGAGTGTGTAAAGACTTGCCAAATACCCGGTATCTGTAACAGTTAAATATAAAAATACAGCATTATATTATATCTGACTACAGTCACTACTCTCACCAGCAGTACGTAAAAATATTGAATGTATTGACAATACTGATTATAAAGATTTTTAATGAACTGAATTAGGTTTATAAATAAATATATATGATAATAGGTTGATAAGAGACTGCCTAGCTAGAGTTTGTAGAGATTCTGACTGAAAACATCGAATTATAGAAAATTATTTTTTTATTCCTTACCGCGCTGAAGATAGGAGGATCGCCACCAGCTTCGATCAGTAAAACCTTCCAATTATGCACCTCGGTGAGTCTGCTAGCCACCACGGAGCCGGAAGTGCCGGCACCAACGACAATCACGTCAAAGTGATCTCCATCTGAAAGTGTGTTACAGTTCAATGATACAATTCAAATTTCATAAAACAAAAATCTGAATTGTGAACATCACTCCGGGTAATGCAATTTACTCGTACTTATAATGTCTTACTCCTTTTACTAAACTATTTTTTTCATACTTCATTTATTTATACATTTTTTTTACTACTTTTCGGTGGAAAGTTGCCAGTCTGTCGGTGTTCTACAGATTGCACTTCGGGGAGTGTGTTCAAGAGCTGCATGAGCTTATTCCGCTATCCCTATTTTACCAACGAACTACTAGACGCACGGCCGGATTCCATCCTTACTTGGTTGATATTCCATTTATTCGCACGAAGCGCTTGGCTTCTTCTAGTCTTATGTGTACTGCCAAGGAGTGAATCTATATTTCCACATCTTATAACCGATTAACCTTCAAGTCAAGGGTGAATAGGCACCTTCTAGGCGAATTCACTCCATCGTAGGCCGCGTCTCTGCCCTCGGTTGGTCTGTGTCCCTTGGCCATGAGTAAGCCCATTTCAAATAAAAAACAAATGTTTTTTTGTAGAACTAAATGCTCTACAACAATCATTTTGATATTAGTAAAGTTCATCGACGAAATAAAGACTGGAAGCCCCACCAAAACTTTAAATAACTGCCACATTACTCTGTGAAGGCCTGTAGCTGGGATGGGATCAATTGCCTGAAACCTATGAGACTACAATCGTTTTACCAGCCACGTGGCTCTGCGCTGGCCACTGGACGATGAAGTCACTGACGACAACCACCAACAACTGCACCAGAGGCACCAGCAGACTCAGTAGCGACGCTGGGGTAGCGAACTGGAGCAGGGATCCTGGGAAACCGTCGATGATATTTGCTACATTGCCTGGAACAAACGATAACGTAGGAAACTTAAACCAAGTGAGTGCTAAAAAACCGCAATTAAAGGAATCATATATTCACTCAGCATAACATTGATGACGTGTAGGATTAATCGTAAAAAAAATCGATTTGCAATTTGGTATACATATTATAGGTAATACCCCAAAATATGTAAAATTAGGATGTTTTTTTTACTGCAATCCTATGGGATATCGTTGTACGAGTTCCTATTTAGAATTAAAAGTTCCGCTCCAGAAGTAAATGAAAATACGTATCCCCCCGTAACTTTTGATCCGTGGATCGAAAAACACTCACCAACTATATCGTCGCCCACGATGTTAAGAGAAGTGTTGACCGCAGCAGCGACGTCGCCCACCAGGTTGGGAACCGTCTCCGGTCCCACATGACTTGCAATGCCTGACACTAGGTCAGTTGCCGTCGGTATAAGATTCAACAAAGTCATTTTGACAGATTAGCTCTGACTGTTCTTTGGTGCGTGGCCTATATATACCAAATTGTTAAGTAAACACAGATGTATGAGTATTTGAGTACTCGTAGCTCGTACTTTTACGCAAGTTTAGAGTTTGGGTGTGTCGTGTTGTTGACACTATTTTGAATAGGGATTTTAAAGGTGTGTCCAATAAAAGATGTTTTTTGTTAAACAGGTGCTCACTTTATTTTAATTTATTATTTTTCCATACCTAGTATGTTTTGAATATAGGGAGCGCTCAAACTTTTTCTACTCCTTGAGAGGAGAAAAAGCTTAAAATCTCATAAGAAGATTATATAATATAGATGAGTAAAACATAGCACTTTTCATAGCATCGCGTATACGTTGGCGTAACGTCGTTGAAAAATTAATATAGCCAACCAAAAATTTGATCGACCAATCGATAAACTATTTGGGGGTTACTATGGCGGGTTGAGTTTTTATTGGTTAATGTAGAAACTCATAACTCTTGATGTACCTAGCTGAAAGGCGGCTGAAATGGGCCATAAACAAGAAAGGCAATTTTGATAGTTAGGTATTCAAAGCAGGGGAATGTTCATGTACATCGATTTGTACCTCATATTGATTACAAAACCTATTTAAAATATATTAAAATATATTTAGAGCTTAATTTACATAGGTACCTAAAATATTATGAGATTTAGGAGTGCAAATGATATCAGTTAAACGTGTAGGTCTTAGTTTTGATTAAGGTCATAATCGTAAAGCCTCTAAAAATCTGTGGAACTAAATGCCCTCCCACGATTATCACTCATATTTTAAAGACAAACGGGTCTTAATCGCGAGCAGCGCGGTTCAGTCTGCCTGCGACCACGGGTGTAACGTCATGCCCGAAACGTCAGGATATAAATTAAACCTAAGTTTACGCGATTAAGACCCGTTTGTCTTTAAAATATAAATACCCTCCCCCTTTAGATCAATTTTAGATTTTCTTTATTTCACTATTACATTTTATTTACATTGTAAATTATCAGTTATTAATTATTGGATTTATTGACAAACTATACGATAGTAATCTTTATTTCAAAAAGGCTGAATTTTTGAAAATGTCATAAACAATAACTTGCTGGTAACACTGAAACATAAGTTTAATTTTATAATAGATCTATAATGTTTAATTATGTATATGTAAATAAAGCAAAATTATGTTAATGGGATTCATTATTTCTATTATTAATCCAAGGACAGATATGCCTTCATAAAATTCGTCACGCTTCAAATACACATGTTCCAAATGAAACGAAAATAAATGAAATGACGTCAATTTCTTTTATTCAATGTTAGTGTAATTAGTTCCATGTGAATAAGTAAGTCTATCTTCTTAGTTATCCTATAGTATAGATGCATTCAGACCAAACAAGCATTAGCTATTCTAACCCCCTACTCTACGAAATTCGATCGTCACACAAAACGTGATTCGTTGATTTCGTAGAGTTGGGGATAGAATTGCGAATGCTCGTTTGGTCTGAATGCACCTATATCTAGTAAACAAAATGAGCAAGCCGCCGTATCCGTACCAAGACTTTGCAAGTTTTACACAATACGTAAAGCAGGCCATCGCCCTCGCTCCAATATATCAGTTCGAACGTGATATAATGCCTTCATCATTATATCAGCCGAAAGACGTCCACTGCTGAACATCAGCCTCGTAGCCTAGTTGGTACTGACCCTGCCTACGAAGTTGGAGGTTCCGGGTTTGAATCCCGGCGAGGGCATTATTTGTGTATTAATTTATCACAAATATTTGTTCCTTGGTCATGGCTGTCTACGTATTTAAGTATCTATATGTACCTATCTATCTATTATATATATCGTCGCCTGGTACCCACATCACAAGCCTTAATTGAGCTTACCGCGGGACTAGGTCGCTTTGTGTAAAATATGTCCAAAAGTATTTATTAAAAAATATATTTATATAGGGCTCCCCCAAAGATTGCCACAATAACCGGTCCTGCGCCACCCGCATCCAGCGGACTCCTGCGACCTTTACCAGGTCATCAGTCCATCTTGTGGGGGGGCTACCCACACTGCGCCTTCCGGTACGTGGCCGCCACTCGAGAACATTTCCACCCCAACGGCCATAGGTTCCGCGTGCAATGTGCCCCGCCCACTGCCACAGTTCAGTTTAGCGATTTGAAGAGCTATATCGGTTACTTTGGTTCTGCTGCGAATGGTAACATTTCTAATCTGATCTCGTAGAGAGACTCCCAGCATAGCCCACTCCATTGCCATTTGGGTGACTTTGAGCCTTGTTATGAGGCCCATTTTACGCGACCACGTTTCAGTACCGTATATCAGCAATAGCAACACACACTGATCTAAGGCTTTCGTCTTCAGAATGCATTACGTATCGAGCAAAACTTAACGTAATTCCTTTACTTTCCAACTCATGGTACGGCTACTGTAGCCGTACCATGAGCTTGCGCGTTGCGCGGCGTTATTAACTCGCCTTTACTTTCTATTCGGCTCGCTCGCACCAATATGCGAGTACGAGCGGGATGGATAGAAAATAAACGCGAGTTAATAACGCGTTAATAGCGGCATATCATAGTAGGGCGTAATAAATGTAATAATACTGGCTACGGGATTACGTCTTTGTAAGTATTCAGTGTGAGCAATCCGAGAAAAGCCGGAAGTTGTACGTTTAAGTATGTATTAATTTTATCCAATAAAGTTGTAATTTTAAACAACTTTTTATTGGGCGTTAAGACGATTGTTGGTAATAAAAACTTAAATATCATTTGACCACATAAATAATTAACAGTGATTACATTTTTATATATAATTATCCTTGATTCTAATGAATAGGAGCGTGTAATCCATTACAGATTTTATTAGTTTTTGCATTTACATGAATATATTTTCTGAAAATAAATAATATTTGGGTGAATTTTCTTTTTTCTGTTTTTTATTGCGGTTACGGTCATCCGTTTCTTTTGATTTTTTTAAATACCGGTATTCTAAATATCGGTATTCTAAATACCAAAATACCGATAACGATCCCTGTTTCTTATTTTATCCGCGCGAATAATTACTATCAAAATATGAATTACAATTATGCTTATGGAAATAAAACACGAAGACCTTTTTACTAATTTATTATTTACTTTAAAGTCTCACTAATACATTTAACTATACATATAGTATAAAACTATGACTAATAGGTTATTTTTAATATGAATACAAACACTCATAACGTTATGCGCCTACTTATACATAGAGTAGCAATGAGGTAGATGAACCGTTTATGCGTATTTTTAAACAATTTTGATTGTTTGCAAAAAAATACCAAGAACCTTGATTACTTTAATAGGTATGTAGGTAGGTACTTACAATTTATTTTGAACACAAAATATCTATGTATTTTACAAGTACTTATTCTTATTCATAAATTGTATAGGTGAACCTTTTTAGATTAGTAGGCCTTAAAAATAATGAGATCATTATAAGGTTAGTCTAAAATATATATTAAAATAGTACAAAACTACACTAACAAGTGCGAAAAAAATAATTTAGAAACGAGTGGTGTTAAATTAAAACACTCTCCGAAGGTAGCGTTTTAAATCGGCACGAGTTACGAATTTTCCTTTTCGCACTTGTATCGTACGACATTTTTTCTAACAACAAAATGATACATACACACCACTAGTGCATAAAAAAAACACAATATAAGGAAAAACATTACACTAAGGGAAATTTAACAAGGTTTTTATTTTATTTTATACAGAATGTAGGCATATATTATTAATTATAATAATGAATAAAGAAGTTTTTGTTACCTATTTTAATGATATATGGCCCACGCAATCAAATTGCAAAGATGTAATGAGCGATGTAATTAGTAAATAAATAATAAAGGATTATGATATTTATGACTTTATACTACAGTCTCGGTCAATGAATTCGGGTCAGGTTGATTATTTCATAGAAAATACTGCAAAAATGCTAATTTGAAATATTTTTTCAAAATACTTATAGGAAAAATAGAATATTTTTTTTATATTCACTTGTATTAGGTTATCCCTGAACAACATTTGTTAAAAAAGTCTGTAAACTGTCGTTAGGCCAGCCACCTGTTAGTTCTTACGTAAGATATAGGGACGGAGCTATACTAAAGAATGAGATAATTATATTCACTTCTCATTCCTTAGTGTAGCTCCGGCTCTGTAACTTACGTAAGAACTTACAGGTGTACCGGCTGGCCTTAGTCTGATTTGTAGCGACAAAAATGTTGAACGTTTAAAAAAACAACTATAATATATGGTAATAAGAGCTTTTTAATCTTGGGTCGCTATGTGTATATCGGCGGAGTGGTCTGACTATAAAATTACATATTTCTTAGATTAATTGATGATCAAGGATATTCCAATGCAATTTGATGTTAAAAACAATTCCACTTGTACTAAAAATACAAAAAAAAATCGGCATGTGTCCTGGTATTTTCTATGAAAAAATCCTCCGAATCTGTATTCATTGACTGCGAGTGTATAACAAATTATGAGAGAACTTGACGTTAAATTATCTACCGGTCGAATTATAAAGGTAAAATAAGCAAAATTGGTGAAAATGTTCTTGTATTTGACAGCCTGCATAGAGTGCATAGGTAATAACTAGATAATGGTACCTAAAACAATACAAAGTCGCAAATCAGTAGGCTTACGATGGTACCGCATCTAATCGTTTGTCGACGTTGTGGTCACGTTCTAACAAGTATGCAAGTGCGAAAGTGTCGCCCGATAAATAGACATCGGGACCATCATAAGCCACCTGGCTATTTACAATTAAGCCATTTAATTGGGTAACGAAAACATCGAATGAGTGGATTAAATTTTAGAAATTGCGAGATATTTAGAATACAACCAAACAACGCAAATCGAATGTCAATTCACATGCGTAAAATGTGTTTTGTATGAAATAACTCTTGTAGTGAATATATTTGTTGAAAACCACCTTTAAATACATAAACTATGTACAAAATTGGAAATATTACCAATCTGTATCAAAATCAAAATACCCACATTAGGAAAACATAAATAAGTACTACTTATCATGGTTAGATCGTGCTATATGTATAGTAATAATAGATAAGGTACATTTTTGTCACCTTTGAAAAGACACGTGGCAGTGAAATTTAATTATTCTAATTACAATAATGCTAAGAAAGTTAAGTATATTAAATCTAGGATAGTTAGGTACGTTCTATCCTTCATCATAACACTATCGTACCAACTAACATCTCAAAATAACATATTCAATATTCTTTGGTTCAATTTAGAAACAATCATCTTGGTGAATTCGTTACAAATACATAAGTTATATGCAAACTAACATTTTTGGATTTACCGTAAAAAGGGGTAAATAGGAATGGCGGGGTAAATAGCACCGTAGCGTAAACAGGTCTGTTAGCCCAGGACAAACAGTCCAATTTAGAACAATAGATTTTTTCAATGTGTAATTCTAAACTGGACTTTCTGTCCTGGGCTAACAGACTAGTTACTCTACATTCGTAATTACCCCGTCATTCCTATTTACCCCGTCATTCCTATTTACCCAATTTTACAGTATAAAGTTAATTTAATCAATATTACTGGACATGGGTAGAAGATACCTAGCAAAACGAGTAAAATCAATTTAAGTAGGTACTTATGTAGAATGTAGATACGAATGGTCACATTATCCCTGATTAACTGATTACCGTATTTTTTTAATTTCACCCATAGACCACAAATCTGTAAAGTGTTCGAAACGTCGGTATGTAGTAAAATGTATTCAATATACGTGACATAACCCGTTAAAATAGTATTATTTCATGACTAACCATCGCAGTAACCGAAAAAAAATGCTTATCGGTTTGCCAATACAGGCAACGTTAATGAAATAGGGGGTTAAACTCGCTGGTTTATAATTATAGACTTCTTAAAGATACCAAGACCTTTAGGCAGACGCTCCTGTACCAACACTAGTAAGACATATACTTGCTAATTAAGTAGTCTTGAAAAAGTTCACATAAACTTCTTGACGGTACGAAGAATTTCATGCAGACGCTCTTAATGCTGGGAGACACAAGACTTGTTGGTTGCTCTCGAGTTTATAAAGACTTCTTAACATGAAAATCATTAGACAGAGGCCCTTGTATCAATGCTTTGAGTCTCAGACTTGTGAGTTACTCTAGAGTACATGAACACTTCTGGACAATCCCAAATTTTAGTTACCCTTGTAATAATGCTGGGAGACACAGACTTGTGGGTAGTACATACAATTTTATGGAAAATACCAAGATTTTTAGTTGCCGTTCTAATAATAGTGGAGACTCAGACTTGCTGGTTACTCTTCAGAGAGTTCATGCGGAAGTCATCCCGGGTGGAGAGAGTGCGGGTCGAGGTGGTTTGTGTCTGCGTACGTGACATGGGCACCCCGCGCATCTGGTTGTACCTGCGTAAAGACCGTTGGTTAGAAATTATCATCGTCATTAATGAATATAAGTCTTTAGTTTACTTAGATGCATATGGCAACTGTAATAAAAGTGACCATTTCAATGACTGTTTATTTACTTTTAAGAAAACCAAGTGTAATTTTTTTAATTATTTCCTGGTAAGTAAGATTTTGATGTCGAAGAAATATGTAAATACAATCAATAAATAAACACTCTAATAATTGTACACTTCATGATCTTTTCAATACTTACTATGAAATTCGACTTTAATTGTACATTTAAATTGCAAATAATAAACATCGGGGTAAACATAAAAACATAAAAATACAACTATTGTATAAATTAACGATTATGAGGATTGTGCATCTCGATCAAAGCGTGAAGTTATTTACCTACCCTAAAGAAAGCAAAATAAACCCATTAATTATGCGAGCTCTCGATTTTTTTTTGTTAATTTGTAACATTGCTTAGCATAAATATAGCTCCATCGGATATTTATTTCGTTGCATAATATCAATATCGGTAATCATTGTAATGAAATACCTCCGATTTTATTTACTTACAGTAAAGGACAAAGATTTGTAAACACTTTTTCATCTTATTCCGTCGCTATAAAGTTCAAACGTGTTTACATATTTTTACTCATTACTGTACAATCCAGAACAGGAATTCAAAGCAAGCGGTGTCAATGACAGGGAATTTACAGAGAAACGGGTCGGTAAATGTGGTTTCCTTGACCTTTTGTACCACGCTGCATTTTATAAGAATATAATGTTAGTAACACTCTTGTTAGTCACGTTTGCAAAAAGTTTAAAACTCCGTACACTCCAAACCAAATTACCGGTTATGTAAAAAACTCTGTACCTTTAACCTTTACTTCGTCCGTTTTTTATAGGCAGTCTTATTTCTTCGATACAGACGAACTATTATTTTGCTATACGTTTTAGCGGTAATCCTGAATTCATGTTTAGTTTCTGCTTTGCAGTCCAAGATCCGCTTTCAAAAAGTTACTATCTCTATTATTGTCAGATGTCATGACTGCTTAAAGTATTTTGGGTAAGTATTATTAATTATGTCGAATTATAGTTGCCAGATTTTGTATCATAGTCTGTTATAGGTTCATTGGTTTGGTTTTTCAAGCTCAATGCTGGATGTTTTAATAGTTCTACTGTTATCGGAGTCGTAACAGATGGTCCGTACGGTATCAAGACTGCCTCTTTGCTGCTGATACTCCTTCCAATTCCTCACGTCCCTGTGGCCTATAGGCTTGTCTCCACTATCACTTTGCGAGACGTGAAATGTTTCATTGAACCTAGACACAAAATGGTAAATGAGCATAATGACATGTAATGGTTCATGTTTATGAATCTTGAGATAAATGCGCTTATTAATCAGACATGGTAAAGACATCAGCACTTGTAAGAAGGTTACAACTCCGCCGCCCCAAGCATAGTTTTAAAAATAGATTTGATGGATTCACCAATTGTATCTACAGAAAGGGCGATGATATCATGCATGTCTTTAGCATGTCGAATAATTAACAAAAACGTATACAGTTTTTGAGATGAATAAGATGAAAGAAATACAGGTACTTAAATATTGTATCGTCACAGATAGGTATCTATAGACAAACTGGATATATGATATGAAAAGATGAAATAATAAAAACAACAATCAAAAACTAACCTCTTTTTCATGAGGCGGAAGATCTTGCGCTTGCACACGAAGATGATGAAAATAAATACACCAATCATAACGTTGTAGGCGTCGATGAATCGCCACACGTCGTTAGCCTGCGGGTAGAGGCCGCTGATGACTTCCAAGATCCAGTTGATGCCCATTATGGTGAAGAGTTTTACGTAGAGAAGTAGCCTGTAAGAGGGATTGGTTATGGCTTAAAACTGCGAAACATTCAAACTTTTGAAGGCGAAATCGACATTTGCTACGAATATTTCTTCCATACGTTGTCACTTTTCATAATATACTTACTATGTATGATGATATCGAAATGGAAAGATCACATTTATCACTTAAATTAACATTTACAGACATTTATCAGTTAAATTAATTCTTTCTTCAGCAACAACTTTTTTTATCTCTTTTTAGCCCAATGGTTGACTTGCAGAGAATGCTTTTTAGCATTAAGTCCGCCATTTGTACATTTTGTATTGCAATAAAACTTAAATAAATGAATAAAGATCGCAAAATATGTAGAAAAGTAGGAAAACTTCATGAATAGGTGATTCTGGGTAGAAATTAAATAGAAATAACCAAATTGGAAAATTTGTTGAGAACACAAGGAAAAAACAAATCATTAATGCGCGTTGTTTACCTACAACGATGAGTAAAATAAAATAAAAAATATATGGTATCAAGCTTCAAAATGTAGAACGATATAGTTCTACATTTTGGAGCTGGAGACTCTATTAGTATGTCGTACGTACCTTTGTCTGTCATTCCTGTGCTGGTCAGTGGAAGCACTGTCCTTGGACTTGAGGGTCTTCTGGGTCTGCTGCTTGATCTTCGTGATCTTCCACGCCGTGAGCACGAAGAACACAATGTTGGCCACGCAGAGGACCATCATGGGGCCGTAGAGATACAACAACTTGCTCGTTCCTGGAATATTTAATATGGTATTTTTAGTAATATGTAGGTAGGGAGTTGTAATGCGACCAAAAATAAATGGTACACTGTTAAGCATGTCAACATGTCATCTATTTCCGAATGGGTTTAGGCGAAAAAACATGGTTAAGAGTCGCTACTTCAATTTACTTGAAAATTAGCTTTTAAAAAAAGGTGTAGGGTTAGAACTGGAAGTAGTTTTAATACTTAGACGATTCAAAAGAGTTTGTTTAGCAACAAGCTCTCTTCAAATCTCTCAACAAATTCAAATTGGAAGTTTGAATAATTCTTTATTCAAACTTCCAATTTGAATAAAGAATTATTTGACTTTGACTTTGACTTGCCCGCTCTGATCACATAGTGAATAGTCCGTGGGCTAGTCGGTCTGAAATTAGAAAACGGTATAATTTGGGGGTACCAAGTGTCCTTTTTACAGTAGTTAGACATATTCATAAGGATGTTAAAAAAGTATGATAGACATCTCAAAGTGGTAGCTAATAGGCATACGGGCTATTTCAAGATTTCCGTTGTATGACAGGTATGGTTAAAATTAGGAGGTACAAATTTTCCTTTTCACGGCTGTTAGGTAAGCTTATAAAAACGTCAAAAATGCAAGATTGCCATTTATAAGTGCTACCTAACAAAAATGGGGGCCAATCAAAGATGGTGGATCTCAAGTTTTACAAAATCAAGTATATCTCGAGAACTATTAAATATATCTAATTACTCTCTTGAACAAAATTAAAGGCATATCTGTAAGCTTCATATTTTGCATATACACCATATTGCTAAAACCAACCAATAATTAATTATGACCAAATTTATGAAAATTTCGTGTTTTTGATTTTTTTTTGTGTCGTGTTTTTACATAGTAGTCATGACGCTAGAAAAATTAAATATTTTTGTAAAGATAGTGTATTTAATAAGCTTTAATTTGATGTATATAACTTGTTGGCGGTATTAAAAAAAGACCCATAAAAAATATTTAAATGAATTGTAGTCATAATCCACCGTATACTTAGTGATTTAAGAGGCGATGGAAGTGCCACTCGTAAATATTTTTCAATCTTGGTTATTTGAAATAAGCACTATTATTTACGAGTGGCACTTCTATCGCCTCTTAAATCACTAAGTATACGATGGATTATGACTACAATTCATTTAAATATTTTTTATGGGTCTTTTTTTTAATACCGCCAACAAGTTGTATACATCAAATTAAAGCTTATTAAATACACTATCTTTAAAAAACTATTAATTTTTCTAGCGTCATGACTACTATGTAAAAACACGACACAAAAAAAATCAAGATCACGAAATTTTCATAAATTTGGTCATAATTAATTATTGGTTGGTTTTAGCAATATGGTGTATATGCAAAATATGCAGCTTACAGATATGCCTTTAATTTTGTTCAAGAGAGTAATTAGATATATTTAATAGTTCTCGAGATATACTTGATTTTGTAAAACTTGAGATCCACCATCTTTGATTGGCCCCCATTTTTGTTAGGTAGCACTTATAAATGGCAATCATGCATTTTTGACGTTTTTATAAGCTTACCTAACAGCCGTGAAAAGGAAAATTTGTACCTCCTAATTTTAACCATACCTGTCATACAACGGAAATCTTGAAATAGCCCGTATGCCTATTAGCTACCACTTTGAGATGTCTATCATACTTTTTTAACATACTTATGAATATGTCTAACTACTGTAATAAGGACACTTGGTACCCCCAAATTATACCGTTTTCTAATTTCAGGCCGACTAGCCCACGGACTAGAAGGGATGCATTACCTCGAGGTAGCAACATTGTTTTTTTTCCGAACTGACAAAAGATTTAAAAAAAATCGCGGGGTACATTTTATGCTTCCGTTGAAGGGCCCACCCCGTGTAAAATTGTAAGTACCTACCTAGAGGCATATTATATTATTTTTGCAAATGTTAGATAGGATATCGGCACCAGTGTTAGAAGCTTGTAACTGCCAAGCATTAGTAATGGACACTTCAATCTTAGTCTTAAGAATATACGGCTGTGAAAGCAGTTACGAAACAAATGGGTAGCTCTTAGTTTCTTTAAAATAATAGGATCATTATTAATTCCATGATCGATCATTAAGTACTGCATAGCTAATTTCTAACAGGGTTATCTCCAATTATCATTCTATTATTTGTATCTTGGCCAACTTAGTCATGATAATTAGTCGGTTTTTCTGTAAGCATTATAAAAGTAATATTTTCCTCATCAAAGCATTAGACAAAACGTGTTTTTACTAATCATTCTAGTTTTAGCTTAATTGTAAACCTACTCAACGAGGAATTCTCGTACTAAATAGATTTACACACTGTATGTGCATCTGGATCAATCATCTTTTTTGTCACTTGTTGCTATGGTTACATTCTCCTGGTTCATCTTTAAAATCATAATTTAAGTATTAGCATTAAAATAAAGGCCGTGTGGTGACGGCAGTAAGAATACATTTGTCACCACCCCAACTCCTGCGGGTGTCGTAAGAGTCGACTAAGGGATTGAAGTGTCACTGACCATTCTACTGATTCATATTCATATTCATATTCATATTCATATCATTTATTGCGTTTCATGTTGTACATAAGGTCTTATATTATTATTACAAAAGTTCGAGAACATGAACCCTGCAAGGGCACAGCAATCTTAATAAATACCTACACGGTACAGAATATAATTAATAATTATCAATGCACACAAATTAATGAAATAATTTTAAATTAATTGGTAAAAAATATACATAATAATTATACTTAGACATTAACAAACAAACAAAAACTTTAAATATTGGCAAACATTGAATCAGAACCCAAATCTAGTGTCAAAGAAGCTCAAAAATCATGCTTATGTTATTATTATCGTTCAGATAGGAAATCCAGTATGTCATAATAACATTTCCGAACTAAGAGGGCCCTCAGATCCCGTTTGAATTTTCGTGTGTTTGGTTCGAGTTTAATACAATCTGGTAGTTTATTGAAAATTTTGACACACATTGCAAATGGGCCAGAGTGTACCATTTGCATTTTTGACATCGGCCTTTCCAGTTTATTGCGAGGTCTCAAATTTTCCGCTCGCGTGTATATAGGAGACAAGTGCGAATTTTGCTTTACAAAAACGCAAACCTCCATGATATATATTGAAGGCAGGGTGAGAATGTCTTGTTCAATGAAATGCCGTCTGCAGCTTTCTAGCATCCCTATATTTACTATGATTCTGAGGCAGCGCTGCAACACAAATAAATGCAACATATCCGTACTGTTTCCCCATAACACAATACCATACTTTAGCCAAGCATGTGCATAGGCGTAGTATGCACTTGTGGCTGTTTTAACATCTGTACATGTTTTCAGTTTGTAGAGTGCGTAAGTAAATCTGCTTAGTTTTAACATTACTTTATTTATGTGTTCCTTCCAGTTTAATGCTGATCCAGTGCTGATGATGGGCAGCAGCGCCATCATAGTGGACACATTAATGCGATCGCCAATCCGCTTGCCCAGCGTGGCGATTATGGGCATTTACCTCCTAATGCATCTATACGCATTCCGCATAGGAGAGGCCTACGTCCAGCAGTAGACTAACAAAGGCAAAACCGAACAAAGGCAAAGGCAAAAATAAACAAAACCTTGATTTTTTTGGCAGCTGCAACGCTTCATGGTGGATTATCCACTATTAATCATGTTAGTAAAGAGTCCTGGATAATTTCTTCTAGCAAGCTATGTACCCTTTATCCTTGATAACCAGAGATCGGACACATGTGCGTCATAGTTCGCAATAATATGGACATGACTCCAAAGTTGATTAAATGAATAATGAATCGAATAATTTCTTGAAACTGGATTTCGAAGCTTTAAGGTGACTATTTACAAAGGTTTTCATAGTTACCGGAAATTTATTATTAATTTCAGAAAATTACTTATTTGACAATAGGTAATTTTCTCAAATTGATTAAGTGATTAATTGTTCAATCAAATTTCGAGTCATATTATTGCGAACAATGATGATGATGATTAAAATAAACAAAACTTTGATTTTTTTGGCAGCTGCAACGCTTTATCATGGTGGATTATCCACTATTAATCATGTTAGTAAAGAGTCCTGGATAATTTCTTCTAGCAAGCTATGTACCCTTTATCCTTGATAACCAGAGATCGGACACATGTGCGTCATTGTTCGCAATAATATGGACATGACTCCAAAGTTGATTAAATGAATAATGAATCGAATAATTTCTTGAAACTTGATTTCGAAGCTTTAAGGTGACTATTTACAAAGGTTTTCATAGTTACCAGAAATTTATTATTAATTTCAGAAAATTACCTATTTGACAATAGGTAATTTTCTGAAATTGATTAAATGATTAATTGTTCAATCAAATTTCGAGTCATATTATTGCGAACAATGACGCACATTTGTCCGATCTCTGTTGATAACAGAGACCTAGGCTGTTCAAAACATGTCGCGCGTATAGTTAGAGAAATATAATTTGACCGACTGTTATCTTATTTACGACCTTTTGTTTTGCGTTAACACTTACTAGACAATCAGCAGTCGAGCACTTTTCTATTGTTAATGACGCAAAACAAAAGGTCGTAAGTGAGATAAGAGTCGGTCAAATCATATTTCCCGAACTTTACCTTATTGGCAAAAGTTTATTTAAATTTGATTAGCATAGTGCACTCACCATAAAGAAAGCAGCCCTGCTGCCGCATCATGGGCATGCCGGGGTGAGCGGGCAGGCCGGAGAACTCGAGCGCGGCGAGTATTATAGTCAGCCCCGTGGGGAACCCGAACGCGTAAGCTGCGTACGCGCCGAAGCGGGCGCGGATTGATAGCTTCTCCAATGAGAGACCGCGTTTTCCACTATACAATAAAATGTGTTAAAGTTAAGAGGTACCATCACCGGCAACAGTATTTTGCGCTATAAGGCCGCAAAATATGTGCCTCATATATTTTTGTAGCCTAATAAATCGCACCTTTAGAATGAAAGTGACCTAATTCAAAATTTTGGAATGATGAATTATATTGTACTTAGGTAATTAAAAACACCTAAAAGCTTAACATTCCTTATTCGAAAATTTAGGATTACACTTTCATTCTAAAGGTGCGAAATAGAGTATTATCTTACTACTGCCGGTACATGTTTGACTTAGGTACTAATAGGACAGAGAGGCTACATTTAAAGTTTAACTAATTTCATAAGGATAAGGTATGTCCCTATATATTTTAAGGTTATCGAAACCTAAGGTACTGTATTGGGTAAATAATTGTATTATTTCAACCAAAATTACTCTAAAAATTAAATTTCAATTTGCCTTTTTGGATAATATTATATTAACTTGAATATTTATTCGAAACTACCTTATCGATTATCGAGAGATATACTCGTACATAGTGAAATTTTAATGGTTTTTCTCCGTTTAAGGGCATGTTTAGTATCGTATTCCAATTAGGAAAAATGACGATGAATTTTTCTCCAAAAAAAAAGATTGATATTTTATTAATCGTCGACTAATTTAAATAACCTGCCCTATAAAAAATAAACATAAAATCACGTGAAAAAAAATCCTCAAACGGAGATCAATCAATAAAATTTCACCTTATATTGTAAGGTGTAGCTAAACAAATAGGTACATAATTATTCCACTTAGAAGTACATTTAAACTAAAATATCCTACACTTTTTCCTATTCAAAATACCAAATTGAATTGGCCCATGAACGGGTCAGTACTAGGTAGGTATATTATATTTCTGTTACACTCTCTAATTGCATTTTTATTATTCGAACCTACTAACAAATCCCTTTCACTTCGTACTCATGAAAGCAGTTAATTAAAAAACGAGAAAAAGATAATTAAATATTCAGTGATCAAGGCTGATTGATCTTTAATTTAGTTTTTTATAGAATGTTTCAAACTGTGACCTCCTGTTCTGCTACCGCGAACTTCGAAATTCGTATATTTGGAGGATTTGTCGAACGAAGACGTCATTAGAGTGACGGAGACAGATACTCGAAAGTGAAATTCGCGGTAGACCCGTTAAGCCAGAACTAATACCTACTAAAGGTTGAATCACACCAAATGCGTGCATTCGCACACGTGTGGGTGGCTTTAAAAGCATATACAACGCGGCTCTACATATCTTGTATAGCTCCGTACCCTGGGCATATGAATATTATATTCTTTGCAGTGCTTAAAATTCACTTAATTACAGGGTTAACATTTGGGTTAAGATTTTTTGTGGTTTCCATTTGGCTTACCTAAAAGTCCACCAAATATCGAAACACATGACGTTGAGCCAGAAAAACGCAGACAGTAGAGAAAAGTAGATCACGAATGCTGAAACAAGAGAAAAGAAATGATAAATCGATAAAAGTCTACTCAAAGTTTAAGATAATAAAATATTTTAACATCATGAGTTTGCCGCGGCCGTAATAGCGTCTAGCGTAATATACTTCCAGGTTTTAAGTCAATTATGCTTTCATATAATAATATAGCGTAAAACATTGTGTATTTTGAAGAAAACTAATATTATTAGGTAGGTAACCTATATGTAATTATTTAATGGGAAAATAAAGAAGTAAGAGGGACTTACGTAATTTCGTAAGACCTTCATAAATGGCAAAAACCAAAATACATATTCGTATTTCATATCTGGGACATATCGATTTTTTTGTATGAGTTAGGTACAAAGGTACAAATCTTTCCTGTTTTCCTGTTTCCTTTGTATTTCCCAAAATCGTTAACTTTCGCCACATGTCCACAGGAAAGACGCCCGTTTTCAAACGCTGTATGACCCATCTACCTACTCGTATAGGGGGCATTTCACGTCAGGCGGACAACGAAAAAAGGGTCAAGTTCTGGATTTTGTTTATTTTTGCATGACTTGAACCTATATAAGAATAAAAAATTTCCTCATCATTACTTTTATTTTTTTTGATTAGTTTAAAATTAATGGCAATTTGAATAATTGAAAAAATGTGAGGAGCAGTTTTTATAAACATAATTATTGAAGTCAATTAATTCGATTTAATAATAAGTAATTAGTGATTATTTAATAGTATTAATTGTATTTTTGATAAAATAGCCGCAATCTGAAATAATATTTTTTTTCCATATGTTAAACCGGAAGTTAGTGTTAAAAAATTTTTTTTCTCACACTTCGCATTTTTTTTAATTTTTTATTTTTCCATAAAAATATAGCCTATAGCATATAAATTATATATAGAAAAAATTACAATGGCACGTTCATATTTTTAGGAGGTACATCCATTATAGTGCTAAGGTGTCGCACGGCGGGCTATACTGGGTGGTTTCTTAAATCGAGACCTGTAGCGCCATCTCTTATCAATCAATAATATTAATATGTCTACTCGTATTGTATAGTTCGATATCGACCTTGAATGCAAGAAAGAGATAGATAGTGATGCTTGCAAGTGTCACGTGGATGTTGCGTTACTTATTTAGTGGCTCCTTAGCTGCTGCGCTGTGCGTTGTCTTGTGTTCAATTCAATATAGAAATATTCCTACTAGAATTAATTACTACGGTAACCGATGACCCATTTAAATTACCATCTCATCCAAAGAGTGCTGTTAGAAAAAAATCAACTTCTTTAGCTAAAAAGTGGAAAGCGTCGCCTTTTTTTTATGTGTGTTCGTCCTGCAGGATGAGACTTTTAAAAGATATACCTCCGGACACCTATTCAGAACAGTCGCAGTAATTGCAAAACAGCCAGACATCCAGTGAAAACAAATCTCAAAACATTCAAAATGAACAGTTTGTTCCCGATTTTCCCCAAAATAATACTTATAAAACAATTTCGACACAGACTGATCGCGAAATAGGAGACCAAGAAATTCTGCGCCAGCTAAAAGAGAAGTTTAATGACCCGGCCACGACTACGTCTACAATAACGTTAATTCTGATTATAGCTCCGAAGTCCTGGAGCGAACACAAACTGGCAGAAGAGTTTGGGACGTCAAGGCGGCAAGCTAAGAAAGCCAAGGAACTTGTTGAATTGAATGGCATTTTGTCATCACCCAATCCTCGTAGCAGTCGTAAACTACCGGAAGAAGCAGAAGATTTAGTGAAACAGTTTTATCTTCGGGAATATGTAAGTCGGATTATGCCTGGAAAAAAGGATTTTATTTCTGTAAAATTATCAGACGGCAAAAGAACACAAATTCATAAACAACTTTTATTGTGCAATATAAATGAATTGTACGAACAATTCAAGAGTGAATACCCTGTGGCATTCTGGTGTAGGGTGAAGGCACACCATTATTCCCAGACATTTTTTGTAACTCGAAAGGAGCAATTCGGTTTCTGCAGTTAACGAATCAATGTTTCCTCCAGTAAACATCAATTTCACGTTTTGATGGTACGTACATACGCACACAACGTGGGTACCAGAGTCCCCAGCCAGAATACATTTTTTCGGCCGCAATGTAGAAAATTTGGTTAGCCCTACTTTTATGTCAGGGTATTTACTTTTGAATTTTTCTTACAATTCATTTATATAGCACAATAAAAGTTGTTTATGAATTTGTGTTCTTTTGCCGTCTGATAATTTTACAGAAACAAAGTCCTTTTTTTCCGGGCATAATCCGACTTACATCTTCCCGAAGATAAAACTGTTTCACTAAATCTTCTGTTTCTTCCGGTAGTTTACGACTGCTACGAGGATTGGGTGATGACAAAATGCCATTCAATTCAACAAGTTCCTTGGCTTTCTTAGCTTGCCGCCTTGACGTCCCAAACTCTTCTGTCAGTTTGTGTTTGCTCCAGGACTTCGGAGCTATAATCAGAATTAACGTTATTGTAGACGTAGTCGTGGCCGGGTCATTAAACTTCTCTTTTAGCTGGCGCAGAATTTCTTGGTCTCCTATTTCGCGATCAGTCTGTGTCGAAATTGTTTTATAAGTAGTATTTTGGGGAAAATCGGGAACGAACGGTTCATTTTGAATGTTTTGAGATTTGTTTTCACTGGATGTCTGGCTGTTTTGCAATTACTGCGACTGTTCTGAATAGGTGTCCGGAGGTATATCTTTTTCATCACACTTGCTGTCTAAGCGCGCCATTGCTTGCATGCGTAGCGGGAGTAATAGAAAAGTGAAATTCCCTAGGGAGTAATAGAATTGTCAGTACGTCATTTGACAATATTATGTCTTAAAACTTATTTTTTTGTCGGCAAGTGTGATGAAAAACATTGTATGCATCACGGTCGGTAAGCGGAATACTAACTCGAGTCATAAAAGCCCTCCGCCTAACGGCGTCGGGCTTCTAACACTCTCGTTAGTAATTCCGTACTTACCTCCCTCGATGCACAATGTACTATTAAAAGCCTCATCCTGCAGGACGAACACACATAAAAAAAAGGCGACGCTTTCCACTTTTTAGCTAAAGAAGTTGATTTTTTTCTAACAGCACTCTTTGGATGAGATGGTAATTTAAATGGGTCATCGGTTACCGTAGTAATTAATTCTATTAGGAATATTTCTATATTGAATTGAACACAACACAACGCACAGCGCAGCAGCTAAGGAGCCACTAAATAAGTAACGCAACATCCACGTGACACTTGCAAGCGTCACTATCTATCTCTTTCTTGCATTCAAGGTCGATATCGAACTATACATTACGAGTAGACATATTAATATTATTGATTGATAAGAGATGGCGCTACAGGTCTCGATTTAAGAAACCACCCAGTATAGCCCGCCGTGCGACACCATAGCACTATAATGGATGTACCTCCTAAAAATATGAACGTGCCATTGTAATTTTTTCTATATATAATTTATATGCTATAGGCTATATTTTTATGGAAAAATAAAAAATTAAAAAAAATGCGAAGTTTGAGAAAAAAAATTTTTTAACACTAACTTCCGGTTTAACATATGGAAAAAAAATATTATTTCAGATTGCGGCTATTTTATCAAAAATACAATTAATACTATTAAATAATCACTAATTACTTATTATTAAATCGAATTAATTGACTTCAATAATTATGTTTATAAAAACTGCTCCTCACATTTTTTCAATTATTCAAATTGCCATAAATTTTAAACTAATTAAAAAAATATATAAGTAATGATGAGGAAATTTTTTATTCTTATATAGGTTCAATTCATGCAAAAATAAACAAAATCCAGAACTTGACCCTTTTTTCGTTGTCCGCCTGACGTGAAATGCCCCATATGCTGTTCAACAGTAACCAGGTATTTTAATTTTTTGATCTGTTTATCTAAGAGTTAGACAAGTCAGGAGCATCTATATCTACGTAATAATATTAATACACGGTGGAATTTAATCGGTGAACAGGAACCCATTTTTCTAATTCAGTAATCGATGGCGGTCACGTTTATGTAGTACTTAAGTGGAACCAAGTTTTTTTTTTAGCATAACAATTTTTTATGTTGAAATTAAACTTTAATTAAAACTTATTGTCACCCTACTAATGGTTTAGTCTGAAAAGTTTAATACCTCTTTTCAAACTATCAGCCATGCATCGCTCTTATTTTACATAGGAATAGAGTCTATCGCAAAAATTAATGAGTGGTTATTGCTCATTTATGTTTTAAGTTTCTATGGCTGATAGTTTGAAAAGAGGTATTAGACTTTTCAGACTAAACCATTAGTAGGGTGACAATAAATTATAATTTCAACATAAAAAAAATTATGCTAAAAAAAACTTGGTTCCACTTAAGTACTACATAAACGTGACCGCCATCGATTACTGAATTAGAAAAATGGATTCCTGTTCACCGATTAAATTCCACCGTGTATACCTATATGTTTTACCAATAGGTGGTCTTACCCACGTTGACCTTACTTCAAAGCCAGTATGACTGACAATTTGTTTTTAGTAAGCAAAGCCATTTATTTGTTTTTGTAAACAGTTTTGTCATTTACTTTTTGCTATCGGTATGACGGTATTGATGTTGATACCAGAATAATCTACTATGAATGATCCGATGAAAAACAACATCCGATGGCTACGATTATCTTGACAAATAATAAAATCAGAATTTCTAGCGTTGGTTAGTATTTTAAGACGCTGGCGTCAATTTCTTACGATAGGCAAATAAAGTCCATTCATTCTTAGTTGTCTTATCTAGTAAACAACTTTCTAACCTAAAAGTACACGTTTTCTGTTGTAAACTGCCATATTTGCCTATACCAAAATACCTGAGTCCGTATTTGTGCAGTCCATCCGTAGTGATTAGTAAATTGCTTAATTTTTAATCAAGGAAACAGCAGTTTACAACAGAATGGACCGTATATACGACATAATTATTTCCCCTAGACTAGGCGACATGCATAAACGCACGTTTAAAAAAAACAAGGTATGTAGAAATGTCACAACATGTCTGACACTAGGGAACGAGGTAGAACCATCTCTATAAAGATACTACACACGAACACAAAAATATGGGTACAGAAACTATTCAGACATGTTTGGTTCCTTTAAATAGCATGAAGATTGTAGTCATCAATTTCTCCAAACTTTGGCAGTTAGAAGAGGACAATTTTTATGGCTGAAATCTATTCTCGTTTTATTGCTTTTTAATGAGAGCAAAATTTTTATAAACATCTTGTTCGTGTGTGATAGGTAGTGGTTTTCGCAACTTTTTTATTTATTGTAAAATGTTATTTTTGTTACTTAAGTTTCACATTAAACATTTAAATAAATTTTAGCTATTTATTTTTAATTATTTACATAAGGCACCGTCGATATTTAGTTGGATTTATAAAAGTATTTTGTGAACTTTCAATTAGAGACCGTATAATATAAAGAACCAATATAATGTGGTTTAACGAATGTTTCGAGTACCTATTTACCTAAGCATTACTTATATTTAATTAAACTTGAACTATGATCACTTATATTTTAACGAAAAACAGGTCTTAATTGATTTAACGTTTTAAATTATTTTGACGTTTGACGTAAATAGTCCACGACCACGTATAAGGACATGCCCGAAGCGAATTGTCAGGATAATATACGTATGCTACTTATATAAATAGGTGGGTATTATGTAAACTGAAAAAAAGATGCTAAAACAGGGTGTCCTCCCACGACGGGTAACATAGCGTCCCACATACATCACAGAAAAGAAGTATACATAAAGATTATTTATTGATGGTTTAATATCACGAATGCCTAGTTAGACTAGATAAACTTTCAGTTCGTAGTTACTATAAATAGTTCTTACAAATACTTTGACGCTAGAACTAGTTGTCAAGAAATATGAATCAAATACAAAAATAGAGCTCTTTGATTTGATTATCGGCCATGTCCTAATAATTGGGACCGTTGCCAACCACGACAGTTGTCATTTCATAGGTATTTGTGCGGCAAGTAGAAATAATAATTTGTAAGGTTGTTTACAAAAATATTACAGACTTTAAGGTCGATTTCAGATTCCGAATAAACATTGTTGAGTGTACAGCACATAGGTACTACATAAGTGTTTATTCGCAGATAACTGTAATGACGATCAGGAAACATATTTTACTCAATTAAGCCTAGATTTAGTTCAAAATAAATAAACTAGACATTAACTAACTATTACTTTGTGTAAAACAGAGACAATATTAGAGGTATTTAGCAGTCTCTGACTTATCGAAATTTATTATAAGTGACAGATTCTAATATTTAATTACTTACAGTGATTATAAACGATTATTTAATGGTAGGTATTTAAATCGGCTATTATGCAATAGGGGTCATTACCACTGTTATTCACTGATGCGAGCCTATGGAGAAACCATGTGAGTGGTTTTTCCTATTGATCATTTTTAATAAAAGGTACATTCCCCGTAGAGAGAAATATACTTATTGGTTATTGTGTAGGTATTTACACTACACATACACATACAAACTATGATACATAGTGCGTACATAATGACAATACTAGGTGAGTACTGCTGAATATATATAAATTCCTTCTCATTCATAAAATCCTATAAAAATAAAAATGATCTAAGGACAAGAGTTAAAATGGAAATTAACACTTTCGCTGACAGTGAAAGAGTTAAGCTGCGTTAACCATACAAGCACCCCGCCTGTCGACGTAGTGTCACCGAAAGCGTTGATAAATTGAAAGAACACGGCCGTGTGGTGATGGCAGTAAGAATACATTTGTCACCACCCCAACTCCTCCTGCGGATGTCTTAAGAGTCGACTGAGGGATTGAAGTGCCACTGACCATTATTTGATAAAAGATTATGAGCGTGGCGATTATAGGCATTTACCTCCTAATGCGTCTATTACGCATAGTTCATAGGAAAAGCCTACGTCCAGCAGTGGAGTATCATAGTCTAATGATGTGATGTGATGTATGTGAAAGAACACGAAAGTACCTATATTAGCACGTTCCCTGTCCATGCATCACATGTGATACATTGAAGATATTGATGATACGTGAATGTAGCATATATTATACGATGCACGACCCTATTTACATATAGGGATAATTTGAAATTTGCACGTACGAGCTAAGCTACGTTAATTTAACCGCGCGTATCAGCTGTAAAAAGTGTCAATTTTATAAAATTTGGTATTGGCGGACTTTTAATACTGTGGCCAGGTTATGCTTGAAATTGTGTGCGAGAATTTACACGTGAGAGGTGACACTATTGATTTTAGCTGTACATGGAAAGTGTTAGGTTAGTTATTGATACCATTAAAACTATAGACATGTCAATAGAGCAAGACGTTACCAATAATAAAATATATATATAGTACAGAAAAAAACAGAAAATACAATAATAAGACAGAATACCAAATCATTTACCTATAATGCTACAATAGTTAATACCTGACGGGATATCAAATGGCATACCAACAAGTGCATTCACTTTTTGATAGACATAATGTAGATAGGTGTTTAGGTGGATCATGCGGGTCAGGCGTGCATATTTTCTGAAGAATTGTACGTTGAACGTCAACATGAATGTTAAAATAAGCATTGCTGCACGCTTATAATAGAAAACCAGTAGAAAAAAGTACATATTTTCCAATGTAATTTTGGAATAGTTTTATTTATATTATCTACACGCTCCGCATTTATTTATATGTAGCTTGTCAGTGCAAAAATTAAATTTTCTAAAAGGAGTAGTACCTACCCGTCGCGCCTACTTGGTTTCCCAGACTATAACTACTACATAAATATGTATGGAAGAACTTGGCCAATCCACCTTCGCTCATTAATTCAGAAACACGCATTTATTAAAAGATACTAACTTACCAAATCTAAATGTAGCTATTTTTATTAAAACGGTCAATTTCCAAGATAAATATGTAAGTTATAGATAAAAGGTAAATTACTCGTTTAAAGGCATTAAATGAAATTAGGTAATGTTAATATTATACACAACTGTCTATTCTAAGTAATTAAGTAAGTGTCGAAAACGCCTACATAGGTGCACTTAAAGCTATTAAACGCAATGAATTTGAGTCGAACTCATAATGCTCTAACCCTTGGGAAATGACTCAGTACTTCAGATTCCAGCTAACCAAGGAACACACCCAAATTGACCAAAAACGCAATTATTTAATGAAAGTGGCGAAAAAGCATTTTCGTTATCACATGTGTGCTATTAAGAGATTAATTAGACAATTACTGTGTTGCCTCATATGCCGACTGGCAATAGGCCTCGTCCAAAAATCATTTTATAAAATCATAATTTGGCTAAAAAGTACCTGTAATGAGTTTTGGACATTTTGTTATAAAAATGTCATATTAACAACCTTATACAATCATATATTTTTTGATTTAATTAGTTAAAATAAATTGTCCTAACACTCCTAACAAACAATTATTCAATATTGGATCTTTGTACGATATAAAATGTCGTCAGAGGTAGCTATAGCGTCTCCAAAATACCCACGGAGACGGTAGTAAATTTGTATGTACGGCGCAAAGAGTGAAACACGCGTTGAGATCACAATTTATTTAAATAAAACGCAATAGGTAGGCTGACTGAGATTCAATATACTTACATATTATATTGAGCTAAGTTCTTATTCATTTTTTGTTATAATTATTATTTAAAAATTTATAGTCATGGATGTACTTTGCTACAATATCAACATTTTCTTAATTTCTATCAATAATGTCTTCAATCTTTCATAAGAAAATTTGAACACCTACGCGTGAAAACTTAAGCTTATTCGCTTAAAAAATAGTTTTAAATTATTATAGGTTATATATATAAATATCTTAATTATCGACGATCTCGAGAGTTGACATTAAATTACGCCCTAATATCAGACTGACTCAACTGATCTATTTAAATAGCCAAGTTGCGGCATAAATGTGGGAAAAACAATGGGAACTAAGAATTTTCCACTGAAACATTCGCAATTATCGTAACATCTTGTTACTTCAATTCAATGATGACAATGAAAAATACTTGCTGAGTTTCACTACACTTGATCGTGGTATAATTGGCAGTGATCATGGCATGCATGGTAGCGATGAAGGTGATCCTCATACACATACACGAGAAATACACTATCAGGGGCCCATTTCTAGAAAGATTGTAACTTGTAATACAAGCGGAAGTCCTTATCCAAATAATTGTGTCAAAGAGAGACTTCCACAAGTTACAAGCTTTTGAGAAATGGGCCCTAGCACTCGCCGCATGTCTAACAATAATGTGGACACGATGACACGATGGCCATGAAGAAAACTTACTGAGTCCAATGCAGACGGTGATCGTGGTATTATTGGCGGTGATCATGATCTGCATGGCGGCAAGGAAGGTGAACCCCACGCACATGCACGCCAGGTACACCATGAGGACCCGCCCGTGCAGGTTCTGCAGCTCTGGCAGCAATGCGTACACGGCGATGGTGACGATGAAGAATACAGATGAGATCAGCATACCTGGAAGAAGAACCTTACTTGAACTTGGAGCATGCTTTCAACATATTTTCCTTCATAACATTGGGCTACTTAGTGCCTACAAACTACGAGGCATAATTGTGCTAGCGCATACAATACACACAAAATTTTTTGTAATAAACAAAAGCAATTTTCGTATCCTACTCTAATGTATAACAAGCAAGAACTTGGAAATGCGGAGACAATTAATGATTCGTTGATAGACTAATGTCCTTATTCAAGTTAATCAAACTGATATCAACTAATTGAATACCTATGTCATTAGCATTGTGTAGAAAAGGTTAACATAAATCAACTAATATACCCCTAGTAAATTTTCTGACGGCTTAAGACCTTAGGATTCAGACTACAAATCGGGTTCTTCACATTTTGTATCACGTGCAAGCTTATAAGTTATAACATATAGGAACCGTTCTGCCAGCTAGCTTGTTATAGTGTTATTTACCCCTTCACATCATCAGCCTGTCTTAGTCCACTGCTGGACGCAGGCCTCTCCCACCAACTATCCGTGAACGGAACAGAGGAGGCAATGCCCATAATCAGAAAGGAGGAGAAGGAGTGAAGGTATTTACCCCTTAGATATGTAAGAAAGCGATAACTCACAAGTAGAACTAATAAAGTAATTCGTCGACGCCTCTTCATCCTGGGGAAAGCAGACGAGCGCATCCAGCTTAGTGGTGGTCGTCCCATCCTCACCCTTGTGCATGAAACTGTCTATGCAGTATTCATCTGGTTCTTTCTTGATCCATGGGTTCACGGAGCCTGGCACTTGTATGAACAGCCTGCCATCCTGAAACAAGAGGATTGTGGGAAAATTAAAGAGTTTCTAAAATTAGATTTTGGGAGAAGGAAAAAAAACTTGGTATTCCCAAGTTACTACACTTGAAAGGCTTGTTACGAAATATGAAAAAGACACGTGGAATCCCATCATAAGGGTGCGGTTCCACTGAGGCGGAGAGGAGCGGAGATGTGCAAAATTTGCCAATGAGACCGCATCACAGCGTTTCGAATTTTGAATTTGAAGAATGTAATTGGTCAATTTTGCACATCTCCGCTCCTCTCCGCCTCAGTGGAGCCGCACCCTAAGGGTCGGTTTTTCTCTTTTTGATACAGTTAAATCCCGTATTAGTTGTTTCACCCGAGATTGTGCAAGTGCGGCTAGGTGTTAGGCGGAAACATCTGTGAGTTCTTACGTAAGTTGATATTCACTTCTCATTCCTTAGTATAGCTCCGTCCCTATAACTTACGTAACAAGTTACAGGTGTAAGGCTGGCCTTAGATAGGTATTTAAAAAGGACAAATAGTGATTTTAAATATTTTGCTTGTATTAGCCTATTAACTAAAATCTAAAAAAGGTACATAAAGCCTATAAATTAGAGCAATAAATTCCAAAAAAAAAACAAAAAGAAAAAACAAATATTTGTACAGGTTGTTTATTTGTTTGTATTTACAACAATACAATTGAATATTCTAATTTTGCTCTGTATTCTGCAGTCGCTTTTGAGCGGACTTTCAAGGACGACGACATGATTATCATACTTATTTATTATGAATATGTTTAATGAATCATAAAATGAATATAAATGGTTCCAGGTCACGTGATTACAATATATAGGTAGTTGGCATAGTTTCATCAGAAGCTCCTTTTCTTTTTGTTGTCGCTTCCAATATTGCTATATTTTTGGGGCCGTAAAATAACCAAGGTCAACTGACATACATAACCTTCAATGACCCCGAAATCCATGGATGGATAATCAGATATAGAATGAGCAGTATGAGTACTTATGTCAATCACAGACTGTATAAAAACTTAAACTCAATATGGCACTGGTCTCACCGCGAGCTACTAAGCTATGAACTATCGGCTATAAACACAAACATACTCGCCAAGCTATCAGGGTGCTTAGACAAGTTGCCAATCGCTAGCGCTTAATCATCAATCGTAAACGAAAGGCAGTTAACCGTCTTTGTCGCACTAATATGAAAGAGTGACAGAGAGGGAAAACTACGATACGTTACTAAGCGTAAGCGATTGGCAACTTGGCTAAGCATCCAGCTATCACCGCCGGGCGACTATCGCCGGGTCTCTTTTGTTTACACGGGAGCGCGTATCTTTTGTTTGTGTTTATAGCCGATAGTTCATAGCTTAGTAGATCGCGGTGAGACCTGCAGTGCCTATCCACTCACTTGCTTTGATTTTTGCGATAGACTCTAATGTCTATGTAAAATAAGAGTGATGACATGTAACAAAAGCTACATGAAGCAAGTGAGTGGCTATGTTAGCAACAATTTTCTCACTGAATCACTGCTAATGCGTTGCGCGAGAAGGTCATTGGAAATAAGAAATTATCACATCACAAATTGTTGCTAACATAGCCACTCACTTGCTTCATGTAGCTTTTGTTACATGTCATCACTCTTATCAGTTATTTACAATTTATGATTTTGCATCTTGGCTACGCAATGGTAAAACAATGATTACAGTATTGATATGATAATTAATTTGCTGCGTGGCAAGATGACTCGAGCTCTTGGGCAATCCCACTGCCGGCGCCGGCACAGTGTAATTAACATATCTCTAACAATGAGCAAGGCCTCTGCTCCTTCAAAGTCAATAAGAAAATAACAAGAGTATTCATCATTCATCATTTCAGCCACTTATCGCCCACTGCTGAGCATAGGCCTCTCTTCTAGTACGCCACTCATCTCGGTCCTGAGCCAGTCTAACCCAGAAGTGTCCCGCAATCTTACGAATGTCGAACAAGAGTATTAAACCATATTTAATATGGTCAGAATTCGTGTTTATGGGCCTGCCAAGATGTTATATCTTAATAAAATTTATAAATCAATTATTCAGTAAAAGGGATTGTCTCTTACTTGTGGAGTTTTTGAGGCATGTAATTTCGCATTAGTGGCTATTAGAAAACATAAATTTTAATGTTAGAAAATATCTGACCAAAAACATTTTTTTTGTAAAAATAAAAAACATAACGTAAACATAAAAATAAGTATATGAATAAAATAACTAACATCCACTTGTTGATCTCCGGTTAGCATAGTAATATTTAACACCAAAATATTTCTAAATGTCTGTGGAGACCTCTACTTTCACTATGCGAATTTTAACCCTTAATCGGACAATGGGAATACGTTTCCCACCTTATTTTGAAACTTGTGTCTCACTAAAAAGGACCAAAACCAATGAAATTTTGGTGTGACTCGTATTTGATTAAGGGTTAAAACAATTACGAAACCTCTTCGATCGAAACCGAAGCCAAAATGGTCTTGCAGGCTGATGGAATGTTAAAAAGAGAACAGAATAAATAAATGCCCATTTTTTGCAACATTTTATTAAGTTTTGTATCGACTTAAAGTACTGCCAACAACTAACGAATTAAGTTTTTAGGAAATTCATTTATTCATGTATTCTGACAGTCTTACGAAAGATGGCATGTGTCATTTGACTCATTTGATATAGATTTCTTTGTTTACAATAAATCGTTCGATTTCATGAATATTTTGTTTTTAGTAGGTACAAATATTTAACTGTATTTAATTACTATCATTATTTAATAAAGTGATAAGGTAAAAGAGTTTAAAAGTGTTCCGTTTATTCAAGACATAATTGTGTTGTATTCGAAGCCTCCTAGGTTAACATCTACAACGTTAAATTCTCGTATTATATAAGTAGGTACACTGAGTACCCATTATTAGTTAATTACTGAAGACGGTATAGAAAACTGCTTTTATTACGCAAGTTTAATCAATTTGGGCTTATTAGACTTAGTCTAAACGATAAGCAGAAAAAAATATGTTGAATGTAATGCACCGGCGTTTATTGCATTTGAGCTCGTTAAAATAGTTGTAACGAGTAATCGGTATAATAATATGGTCTCCTAGTAAATTATAACGAACGAAAAAATCATGTAGAATTGTGGAGATTACCGATTAACTTGGTGCCATAGAAAATCCAGGTGGCTTATGATCGTCTCGTCTTTAATCGTTTGTCGTTGTTGTATCGTTGTTGCTGTTAGGTTCTAACTAGTACGTATACAAGTGCAAAAGTAAAACGTGAAACGTAAACGTAAACGGGAAACGTGTGATGATAAGCCGTTTATCCATTTATCGTGCTACGCATCACTTTGGCACTTGCATACTTGTTAGAATGTTATGGCAATGACAACAAACCATTGGACGCGGTACTATCATAAGCCTACAGGTAAGAATTCCTCTCACTAAGATGGCTATAGGTATCTAAAGACATTCTTCAGTGATAGTAATCAATATTAACTTTCACGAGTTGATTAGGCTCTCTCACACTAATTTAGGACGAGAGCGCAACCGCTCGCTTCATTTATGTCCTTTTTTATGATCATGCTTAGTCAAGATGCCATTCTGAAATCGCATACGATAGCTGATAAACGTATTAAAATTACAGATTGGTACGAAAAATCACGTGGCCGTTTCCATACATTTTGGTCACATTTTGTTCGAAGCCGTCATTCTTATACATCACTTTTCGCTTATCGTATGCGATTCCAGAATAACATATTGGCTAAGCCTGCAGCACATACTACGAGAAATTTTAATGTGATAGGTATAGGTATTACGTAGGTATATTAGCCTAATTTCAATTTACATACCTACAGTAATTAACAAAAGTAGAATAGTATTTTGTATATTTACCTAACCGGAATAATGAAAGCAGTCTAACGATGTCAGGTACATCCTATTTAATCCATTATTCATTGTTATTTAATATTCCTGCAATAAAAATCCTTAACCTTTTGTCCGTCTGTGCAGCCACGACCGTGACCACCGTGCTCATTGATTGTGGAGTTTTTTTTATCGCGTTTTGCTCATCATTGTTACTAAGGCCAGAGGCCTAGTGCGAACATCAAAAAATGGTACATTTCGAATTGCTATCTCTTAATCACTCCAGCTAAAGCGACATCGGTGAGATAGAGATAGATGGTCGAATTTTATGTACGATTTTTGGTTCTCGGTACCCGTGACAGGTGACTTTTCATGAACAAGGACCAATGAAAACGACGGAAAGAGATGGGCTGTAATCCAAATAAAAAGAAACTATAGTATTTACCTGTACGTTTATTAAATAAGCAGAAAACTCATAAAATTATAACACAAATATACTAATTATTGTTCTCTCCGACAGTACTTTTTTTGATATAACAGATTTATAAAGAACTAAGATAAATATACATTTTGAATTTGAAATAAAGTCCGAACATTTAGGTATCAAAGAGTATTGCGATTTGCGAGTACATAATGCTCACCAGAGGATACTTAAGTGTATATGTAAATATTTATATATTATAAATATTGTATGTTTACCACAGTATTAAGCCAACAAAAGCTTTATTAAGACTGACAACAGGAATTAATTGATTATTGTAAGATGGTCTCGCAAGTTTTGCTTATTATTATTATTACATACTTAATATTTATTATAAATGTTATATACCTATTTATTTATCTAGTTGAACAATCCAAGAGAAAATCGGAAAGATACTAAATACATGTTAAGCTTTTCATTGCTTTGGCTTAAATAAAAAACCTTTGATAAACTGGCGTGGCGTATCTAAAGCACATCACGCTGACGAAGAAATTCAGTCGAGTAAAATATCGTGATTATAAAGTATCTAACTAGTCAGATGAACATTTTCTATTTATAGCACGAGATTTTTCACGGCTATTTTAAGCTAGGTTTTTACCGCATAGCTGCTGATCGGTTTACTGTTATGGCCTTTACTATTCTATGGAGTATCAATTGATTTAAAACATTTTTAGTTTTGCGATGAATGATATTATGTTGTAGATCGTTTAACTGAAATTGGGTAGGTATGGAATTATGTGGGCCAGTTTATTTTTGGCAAGAGGGCCCTTAAAGCCAAATTTCAGTTCGGAGATTCAATTTTAAGATGTCATAAACGTGAACCAATACCACGGTATCATACATACAGAAACTATACCATTATTAGCAAATAAGGGGAAATTTCGCTCGAAAGAAATTAACCATCAAGATAGGAGGGCACAGTCGACGTTAAATTATTTGCAACAGCCAACGTAGTCAAACAGTTTGTTATTTCTAAATATAAATTCCCAACAAGTATATAAAATTATAATATTTCCAAAATTTCCTTACAAAATTTGAGTTCAATACAGAAAATGTGATATAAGTAATGAATTTTTTTAGGCACTTTTTTTTCTAGATCGAATCAGCTCGTCTGGGCACGTCCAGATCTGGAAGAAATAGGTTTTCGGGATTTTTTTTGTGGAATGGATATTTTCTTCAATAAATTTATGACGTCTATTTTACTTTATAATTTCATAGTGATTGTTACATCACACGAAGATACGCAGATAGAACAGTATTCAAATGATACATTATGTATTTTTCTAGGATCAACCTATTTTATTACGCATGTATTTATTTATACACTGTATGTAGAAAGTTTCCCTCGAACGCAGAAACTCGTTTATTAACTCCGTTTGGCCGGATTATAAAGTCGCCGTCAGATATAGATATAGTAGCTTTCAGAGCGCTCAAAAATATCTAAATACGCCTCTATCGTAATGGCAATAAAGGCGTCTTCAGTTATTTTGGAACGCTCCTAACGCTATGATCTGGAAGCAACTGTGCATAGCATGGGTATAAACAAAACTCACCACTAAAAGGCGGAAGTCTCCTTTCACCACTCCTTTAATCCTCAGCCTCACAAATTTCTCCCGACACGAAGATCTCCCGAACACCAAGTTAAATCTCGACACATTCATCCCCGGCTCTAACACGTGGTCATCCCATATCGGGGGGTCAAACACTCCATCCCAGTCCACGCAAGTTTTCTCCAAGGAGTAAGCCTGACCGATAGGGCAGCATTTTCTGATACAAGTTTTTTTTAAACAAACACATCCTCTTTCGGTCAAAGTCTCGTTATCGACATAATATTGGTGTCTGTTATAAATTTCCCTATCGTATATTATGTCGCCATTAGATAAACGCTTCCCTGAAGATATGTCGACACTGTCTTCGAAATCACACACTTTACCGGCTACGATCCGAGCTAACACGAACAGCACTATTTTGTACATCTTCGACCGCTACTAGAACACGACTGTCATTTGTTTGGTCCCTCCAATTCCAACTAATGCGAGAGTCATTTATTTAGTTTTTAATTTTCCGAGCGGTTAAACGAGCGGCTGGTGGCGGCGACGGGTAAGTAGGCTTTGCTGCTAAGAGACTCGGTTACTCAACCAGGGAATTCCATTGCGGTTCGTAAAGAGAACATCGAATGAAGATTGCGTTAACATATACGAGCTAAGAATAACCACTAATTTTAGAGATAACAATGGCCGTCAATAACTGACGCAGGAAGATTTTTTTTTGGGAAATCGTGCGTGATAGATTAATATGTAGGTTTAATATGCCGTTAACACAACAGTGTGATGTTAACGATGATGTGGTAATCGTTAAAGATTAATTGTTTGTTTGATTACGGAAAATTCTGTACTTTATATCCGTAACGGAAAGCTGTGTTACGTGACAAAATATACAAAGTATTGGCTATCGTGTTTGATTATTTACAGATTGAGAACACAAGTCCCCAGTTTCGTATTTTTATCAATAGGGATGTCAAACACGAGACCTAAATATATAATTCAAATTCCTCAAAGAGTACAAATCATAGTCAACGCATAGAATGTTAAATCACACGATGTAATGACACAAAGCACAACAAGAATCATCCTCTAATTCATAATGTCACGAGTTTTTGCCCGTAACAAACTATAAAACTTAGCATTTTACGCATCTGCGTGCATACAAAGTTGGAATCACATTTAAAACAAATGAAGAGCGATCCATTCATAGAATTCACGGTCCATTCAGTCTCAAAAGTGACAAAACACGATCGTCGGCGTAAAGATCTCTGTGTTGGAGCCGGCTGAGTCGTCTGACACCCACGAGGTATTAAGTATAACTGGCCGGTTCGGTAGATTGGCTGTAAAAAAGGTTTGTTTGGCAAAAAACACCGGTAACCGGTGGGGCAGCTGTTCTCGCTTACTCCGTCATTATCACGACCGTCATTTATGACGTAGTATTTATTAGCGTGATATTAGTAAAATAACAGTAATTATAGAGCAGGACAGGAGCTACATTGTTACCTACAATATTGTCGCTTAGTTGGCAACCAAATAAGTTTAAGATGGGGTTTTCTGAAGTTTCCGCGTAGAATTACTAAGCAAATCGAGATGTAATTTTTTGTAATTTTGGTTGATTAGAAATAGTTTTAGTGGATTCAGGAAAAATTAAGATCTAACAAAATGCTATTTTTTTAAGTACCTAGATCCAGTCTTCTTTATCTACATGTAGAGTTTGGACAGGGTGATCAAATATTCACTGTTCAAATTTTAGGTGGTAAAAAGGTAGGTAAAAGTTCAAGTATGATTAGGTACCTACGTACCTAATCATACTTGAACTTTTACTACCTAGTTATCCTTACCAACTCCGAGATTTTAGTTGGCGAATTTTATGGAACAACGAATTTTTTGACCCAATAAAAATTGAACAGTGAATATCTTTACTATCTGTATATTAACATTAAATAAATTATATCAGACCTGGTGTTAACCAAATCCCTAATCGCATATGTATTTAAGTAAGTTGGTTATATACCAAAATATAGTAAAATAGTTTTAAGCATAGAGTTAGATATCATATCAGCGTCAATCGAATCATATCATATCGTACAAATTTAACAGACTATGAAATCGACAGTTGAACGTTTGAACAGGCTTCCTCGATACATGAATATATTAAGTGAGTGGCGGAATATTTTAAATCAGATGGAACCGGTTTCTTGACCCAAAAGCCATCGATGAGTTGCGAGCAAGAACAATAATTCCTGGTATAATCAACTTTACAATGAGCGGAAAATTACTATTTCACACAATCAGAAAATTTGTTTTACCTACCTATTCACTGATTACAATACAAAAACAAAATGTCTGAAGAGAAGTACGTTTGGATAAAATTGGGTCTTATAATTCAAACTTAGTCACAAAGGTACTTAAATTACTTTTAATTCAAAAGTTTTAAAAACAATTGCACATTTCAACTACTACCGAGACTTGGTAGTAAATAGTTGAAATGTGCAATGGTTTATAAAGGTTTTTGAGCTATATTTATCTCAAAAATAAAATAAACAGATAGGCAAAACAAGATGTAGGTAGTCGATATACATATAATAACAAAGATTCCCCATCTGTGCCCCTTCAGCACCGACCATAGATACGATCAGAGTACCTGACCCTGGTTGAGGATGGTTACTGGTTAGGGACCGTTCGTTGTGGATATCCTTAAAGGCATTTAAAATGTCTATGTGACGCTTCCATATATTTTGGGGTCTGGTATACCCCACCTATGCCGCCCTTTTTCAGCAGTGGACCTCAGCTTGGCGGCAATGGTCATCACCAATGGCGGAACCCTAAAAATAATGGTTAATACAATTTCGGTTTCGTGTACAGTGTACCCAATGTACTCATCACGTGGGTAATTTATGCATGAAAATGCGTGTCCCTACGCAATTGGTAAATATTATACGTGTTATTTTAATTTTCAGGTAGGTATCTATATTTTTATTAGTATGGCTTATTTCCCATGGCAACTATCAAAAATTAATGCATCCCTGGAGCCACAGTATGTATTACAGGTTGTCGTGCACATTGAACACTATAAATGTACAGGGTGACTTCAAATTAGTGATACAAAATAATAAAACATGAATCTATTAATGGTTTTGAACAACTTTTACTATGGGACAAAATATGAAAACTCAAGAAAAAAATTGACGCTTCCATACATTTTGGTCAACTTATCATAGCACATTTCTATGGAAGTGTCGGTTTTTTTCTTGAGTTTTCATATTTGGTCCCATAGTAAAAATTGTTCAAAACCATTAACAGATTCATGTTTTATTATTGTGTATCACCAATTTGAAGTCAGCCTGTATATAAGTAGCATTTATAATACGTGTTATTTATATTTGTAAAATTTTATGGTAGGAAACCAAAATGGAACTTCACCTCACCACAAGCAGTAGTTATTTTAACATTATATTTCATAGCAAAATACAGATATCTAGGCCATACACCGGTAATCGGTGTCTTTATATAAAATATATTTTTACCAAAACAGTCTATCAACAGGTACGTTTACGTTCCGTCATGTCGTGCAGTCTTGGAATAACCACCATCTACGGTCCATTCATCCTTAGTTGTCTTATCTAGTAAACAACTTTCTAACCTAAAAGTACACGTATTCTGTTGTAAATTGCTGTTTCCTTGATTAAAAATTAAGCAATTCACTAATCACTACGGACGGATTGCACAAATACGGACTCAGGTATTTTGGTATAGGAAAATATGGCAGTTTACAACAGAAAACGTGTACTTTTAGGTTAGAAAGTTGTTTACTAGATAAGACAACTAAGGATAACTGGACTTTACATATGAAGATGGTGACTGTATCACTTGACTGATCAGTGCCTGTTAAGCATAACTTTAAACTTCCTGTCAGCTGCTGTTGTATCACATCAATTTGTTCAGGAAATCTTAACAATGAAGAATATCCTGAATATATGTATGCTTCTCCAAGTAACCAATTTTGGTTAGGTACTTGAAGAGTGCTTATTGTGCCTAAGTAGTCTAGTTTTATTACAAACTTCCAAATTATACCTCCAAAGGTGTTGAACTACCTATATGTGCCTACACTGATTAAAAAACAACAAAAAAATGAGGTGTCGATCTATTTATAGCATTGCTCTCACACTGACTGTACCTCGCGGTAAATCCCCTATTTTAAATGTTAACCAGAATTGTTTTTTTCTTTTCGTGCTCTACAATGAAAGTGTAGTTTCGCACGGTAGGTAGGTACGGTTGGCTGCGGGCTTGAGTTGGGTACCTAATTCTATAGCCAATACTTCACATGTCCATTAAACACCCAGTCCTTACTTATAGCCCCGACTAATATTATCATTTCATAATTAAAACCGAGTCACAATGATCGTATTACTTAACATAATATATTTTAGAGGCAACCGTAAGGTCGGCTTCAAAAACATGTGTTAATGTAGTTGATTTTGTTCTACTGTGGATATAGGTTCTGAAATGTGAACATATTTTATAGTCGTGACTGTACCAACATAATCTCGCAGTAAAAAGCCCCTGACTAAAAACATTAGCAAATGAACCAATAACAATAAACTAACAAGTCAACAAGGAGTTTAGGAATTTCAACGCCTGCTTTCAAACACTCGGAAAAAAACTTTATCTAGTTCCAATGGGCACTACACGTATTGTGAATATATTTAACATCAATGCTCTGAAGACTCTGAACGTTTGTTTATCCGTTGGCAGTTTTTTTAATTTCATTTTTATTCTTGGAATTCTCGTGATAAAGTTCTTTTTTTTTATCTCAGTAGGTATACATATACAATATGCAATTTTAAAGTGGTTGGTAAGTGAATACAGAGTCGAAACAATATAACAATAACAATATTCTTTATTTGAATCGAGTAATTTCGAGAAACTTCTAACTAAAGGTCGAGCTTAATGTATATTCCATGATGAGTAATTTCATAATTTGACAGTTTGTAGTAGATGTCTAAAATATTATAGGATATTATGAGATTGTGAAAACACTCTTCAACACAAATAACCGAGACATTACCTCCTCTGTGCCGGCATTGACCTAATTTTCATGAAAGTTGAATTCACTATTAGAGCCTTATCACTATTAGAGATTTGTAAGCGAAACGAAGAAATTATATCACACTAACACTAATAAAAGGCCAAGCTCTGCATACACTTTTTTATTTGTATTTTTTCTTCGTTTCTGTATATTGTGCTTGTGTTTGTTACGAATTTTATTTTTATTTCTATTATATAGGCACGTCATGTCCTCATATTTGTATCAATAGGTACAATTTACGTTAGTGTCCAATTTCACTATTCCATTGTTGAAACGAGATGGTGTAAAAGTGGTACGGTAATTTAATGGCTTATCTTATCGTGTTAGGGTTCCGTACCCGAAGGGTAAAACGGGACCCTATTACTAAGGCTCCGTTGTCTGTCCGCCAGTCACCAGGCTGTATCTTGTGAACTATGATAGTTAGACAACTGATTTTTTTACAGTTGCTGTAAGTATTTTTATTGCCACTATAACAACAAATACAATAAAGTAGAATAAAATAGATTTAAGGGTGTATACAACAAATGTGATTTTTAATGATAAATTGGTACAGAACCCTTCATCCGTCCAACGCGCACTTTGCCGGTTTTTAATTTGCTGAATAGGTATTGTCATTTGATGTCAAAACTTGGCACTATTACCGTGGATCTATTAGTGAAATGATACAGATGTTCATCATTTATCATTCCGCAATCTTGCCACTAAGAAAATCTATTTAGTTTTTTTAGTTTCTTTGAAAACAGGAGATTACGCAAAATAAAATGAAGAATCATTTATCAAAACTTGTTTGGGACTTTGTCATTATCTATAGCTGGTTTATGAAACAGAAGGAAATTGAAACATTCCGCTAATTTATTGTGCATAAATTCGCCCTTGGGAAAGTGGAACGTATGTTTCACTTACCGAACTTGACTATAATATGTTTTACATTAAGAACAATGACCAAAAACAAAGTACATTCTCGTTGCTTGTCGACTAGTGCTACTATAATTACTCAAAAGTAGAAGTACTTCTGAAACTTGGTCTTCTAAAAAAATACCTTAAGCGGCAATATTTTTTATTTAATTCTTTGACCACCCTATATAGGTACGAGTAGGAACTTTATCTCGATGAGCAATCTGATTTAAAAAAAATGTTACTCGTTCTAGTTAGGCTTGGTGGTAGGGTAGGTTACCTGACAGACCGCACAATATCCCTTTTAACTAAGTATTTAACCCGTAGCCGGACCATAATCTATCGCACCAATACGCGAACTCGGATTTTCATGGTAAACACACTGGTAACGGCGGCGCTGCCATTATAGAGCCCTACCATGACTGTGCAAGTATAAGTAACGTTAGGTTTTATTTGATACTTAAAACAGGTCATCGCGCTCGCTACAATATGTCGGTACGAGCGCGATATGCATTAGGAATCGAGTAAAACCTAACGTATCCTTTTCTTTACAACTCATTGTACCTACGGCTACTGTTGGCTGTAGTTAGTATTGCCGTTAAATATTATTTTCCCGGTTTTGGAGCAAACATAGTAAATAGTGTCATAGCCAATCATGCAATAGTACATTGTGCATCTAGGGAGGTAAGTACGGTATTACTAACGAGAGTGTTAGAATTAGAAGCCCGACGCTGTAGGGCTTTTAATGACTCGAGTTAGTATTCCGCTTACCGACCGTGATGCATTGGTACAATGTTTTTCATCACACTTGCGAGCACACAATAGATAGAGCACAAAATAGAATTATGTCCTATAAATATTATAAAATGAACGTAGTTCCAGTTATGGTCACCGGGTCAGAAGGCCTATTGCGAAACACGGTTGACGAGTTACCTCCCTGTTACACCTATGTTCGAATCTACAAGTGCGGGAGAGAGGCAACACTTCGTTCGTGGTTCGCGATCTCAGGCCTTCAGATAAGTTTGTGGCACTGTGACGACTCGAACTTTCCTTTGTTTCACGAGGAGCTTTTAATGTTAAAATGAATGTTTACATGACATTGACACGTTTAATGTTAGCCATTAAATATGTTCCACTTTCCTCGACGCTTCCGATGTTTTGACAAGATTCGGATTCCTGTTAATTTGCGTTTAACGACAAGGAAAAGAGCATTTTCCTGAATAGCTTCCAAGTAAAAGCTACAAGATTAAAACATTACAGAAATAGGATGGTGACAGAATTTTTTTCTTCGATTTTATTCATGTGGGCGAATTAATCTTCTGTAAAATTGATAATGGAATCTAACGTGTTGAGTAGAGTTTATTTTTGGTAGGGTTTATTTTTGTCTAATTTATTAACCCAGATAAGCCTGAAACCAAATAATGAATGAATGAATACATTTATTTCAAGTAACTATAGACTCATACAGTGTGTTAGTAGACTTATGATTCTAATGTTAGTAGGTAAATAATGTCAATAGAACACTACAGTTATCCAAATAAAAGAAAAAAAATCGGTGTTATAACACCTGGTCGGCGTAAGTGGGTTAAGTGCAGTTGCAAATACAATCAAAGGTAAACATTTTCAAACTTACAAACGCAAGCATTTATGAAGCCTTCAATTCAAAATAAACCCCTTACTTATATACATAATCCTTTTTAACATCAGATTATATTGTAATTTTCCTGAATTAGTAATATAATAAAAAAAACTGTATTTTTTTTCGTTAGATCGATTTGTGCAGGCAAAGTTTTAGAGGGTTGAAAAAAACGGCCAAAAATGTATGGACGAAAGGGCTTTTTAATCATAACTTGTTTCTTTATATACACGGAGTTACCTGACGATAATAGTAGATGGTTTTTGGATGCGATGGGAAAATCAGGGAAATTCCAATACTATTGGATATTAAATTGGATTCCACTTATCCTGTAAACATTTTAAAAATCTATTCGAAATCAGCATGTCTTCAGTATTTTGTATGAAAAATTATACCCCACCCGTATTTAGACCGGGAGTGTAGCTTTAAGCATGTCAACCACGTGTCTCTAGCTATATGACCTACATAATATGACATTTACTTTTCAATTATAATGGTCGTTGAACTTACGATAACTTGTGCTTGAAAACATGTTTTCGTAGTTAGTATCCTCGTTGTAACGATGATAAAAATTATCCTCCTAAATATAGGTAGTTATAATTAGCCAAGGTAAATGGGAACAACTACAGTCTTATAACTTATAACTCTATAAGATGTTCTCCTCGATATAAAATTAAGTTAATTTTTTATGTAATACCACAAGGGCCAATCTTAGATATAGGTAGGTTAGGTTAGTTAGATTTAAGTTATGAGAAGGCATTTAAGATGTATGGGCGTTTCTATTTTAGCCGCCTTCTCTTTCCTCACGGACGCTACGAGTATGTACTTGTTTACTATTATGTCCTGCTGTCTTGTGAAATTGTGAGCACAAAACTCAGTAACAGCCCGGCCACGACATCGGTCTAAGGCGACCGGCTTAGCGGAAAACGTATGGTGCTCCTTCTCGTACCCATATCGGCATCCCGCTCCAACTCATGGATTCGCTCGCCGCTGGTCGCCTTAGACCAATGTCGTGGCCGGGCCGTAAAACCTGTTAACCTGAATTAAGACTTGCATGCAGTCGAAGAAATTGTATTTAATGCATTATTTAGGTCTTTACTTAACACGGGTTTTGTAAGGCCGACCCTCATCTTTTTAAGCACATGATTACGTAAATATGTGTGTAGCTTTGGTGGTGAAATCTACAATAAAAACCTGGGTACTACAAAATTAAATAAAGACGCTTTAAATGAACCTGCCGCATAACCTAAGAATGAATACATAATTTGGGTTATTTTTTATAAATCTGTAAAATTTATTAGTACTCCTTTCTCCTCCATTCTCTCTCGCATTCGCTCGCCCTTGGCCCAATTATGCGCAACGTCGTCTGCGCGGACTACCGTTTTCCTTATAAAAATAAACCATGACCTGTAGCGTACCATGCGTTGTCTAGTAGCGTTTATGTTAGCGTTATTCGATACGTAAAGCATTGAACTGAACTGAATATAATATTTTCTTCGGTTACCGCGAGGATTAGGTACACATGAAATAAAACTATGAAAACGGATAAACTCGCGTATATTAACTAACTTTAACTTCATTCCGACGTTTTGAACACTTTATAGGGTTCTAACTGAATATATTATACAAACGGTACTCCTCCTGGAGTATGTGTGGCTGCTCACGCGTTTACGCTACTGCACCTGTGGCCAGGTCGCATCCCACAACGCGACGGTGGGATGTGACCCGTCGTGGGATCGTGGGACGGTCGTTGCACCTTCGTTGGGAACGGTGTTGAGAGGCTTTTGAAGGAAAATGGCGAGAGAGAAAATTATTTTGATGATGATGATGCGGTAAACCAAGGCAAAGTCCGAAGTGAGATCTGAAAAGGAAGACAGATGGAGAGAGAGAGGCTGGTGCTCGGTGCGCGGCTGTCGGCGCATAAAGAGTAAAGCATTGTAATTGTATCGCGCTCGCACTTATATATTGGACCGAGCGCGATGGACTGCTTTACGTATCGAGTAAACATTAAAGGAAACCTTACTAGCTAACTCATGATACGGCTACTGCTCAATTGCTCATGTTTAGCTTCTGAACTCGTCTGCCTTCCCCGTAATAGTTATACCTAATTAAGTAAATTGCGGTGCAAGAGATGTATTTAGAAGTAAAACTCCAATACCGGGTCAATGTGACTGACTAGCTTACTATCTGAATGCGTCATATTTTGCAGGCATGTGTCATATGATATGTCAAATCGTATGTTCTATTAATAATTTTCAGAGATCACAATTTTCATAGCATTTTTGAGCTGTCGTAGGTACTTCTCGTTTCTCACATGTATTTGTTTGGGATAAATAATCTGAATGCATAATTAGTTTGTATGAGCAATGAGGAAGTCTGGGACCAAAAGAGATAATTTGAATGAATTAAAAGGTACCTAAAGTTTAGCTCTAATATTAATACAACAATTAGACAGCAGCAAGCCTACAGTCAACAAAAAAGTGGTTACCACTTTTCGACGCTATTCAGAGGTAATAAATCTGAAAAGTGGTAAACCACTTTTCTGTCCACCTACAATTTGAAATCCTGGCTATTAAAATCGTTTAGCTATTCTGACAAACCAACATGTTGTTCATATTTAAAGAGCATTTCTCCGGGCGTTTCGACCATTGTGACTTCGGTGGCAGCCATATCACACGAATCCCGTGAGTGATGCAAGAACTTTTGGATATTGGTAGACGTAGTTGACAACTACCAAGACATCCAAAAAATATACGAGATACTTACCCACGGAAATCGGGTAATAATGTTGCCACCGAAGTCAAGGTGGTTGAAACGCTCGGAGAAATGCCCTAAAACATGTAAACTGAAAAATAAACAGTTAAAAATAACAATAATCTATCAATCAAACTAGCCATTCGAATCCCCCTCATAAATCTTGCAGCAAAAGTAAATGTATCTACCTCTATTAAGCTGTTTACACCTGCAAGTTATTGCAGCAAGTTTTGAAACGACTTATGTGGAAGAAAGAGGTACAAATATTTGCCATTCACTCTTATCTCAAAACTTGTAGCAATGGCTTGCAAGTGTAAACTGAGCTGAGGTGTAATTACACATTTTTATCTCAATTCATTACAGCTAGGTTACATTTTTAGTTAAAATGATTGATATTTATTGGTATTAAGCGTAAAAAAATATCTGCAAACTTATGACCAGAGATCGGAAAAATTTGCGTCATTGTTCGCAATAATATGGACATGACTTGAAACTTGATTAAATGAATAACTAAACGGATAATTTCCTGGAATTTGATTTCGAAGCTTTAAGGTGACTATTTACAAATCAATCAAATTGTCAAATAGGTAATTTACTGAAAATGATTAAATGATTAATTATTCAATCAAATTGGGAGTCATGTCCATATTATTGCGAACGATGACGCACATTTGTCCAATCTCTGCTTATGGCACATATATATTATTGTACACATATAATAATAACTAGCTGTGCCCGCGACTTCGCACGCGTGCTGTTCAGTGATCTGTGTTGTACATTTTCAAATGTATGTCTGGTAAATGGGTTTCTTAGAATTGGTCCTTTAAATTGTGATAAGATATCAGATTAACAGCCAAGTTACAAACGTATTGTGTTCGGTGTAGCAAAGAAATTAATATCATACACAATGAAATAAATGGTTTAGGTACCTATCGTTTGAGGTTAACTTCCAAATACTACTCAAATTTTGATATCTCTAAAGGTAGTAAAATAATGTGGTTTCCCTCAGCAAACAAAATGATAGTCGTATTTCAAAACGCCAAAATTATACGTATTCTAAAAAGCATAAGCATAGCGTAAGTAAGGAGTTGAGGGTAAAAATTAAGATGAGGCTTGAGAGCATCATAAAAGTCATCATCATAACATGGATTACCCTAAGTTAACGGGAGGACTTCAGTTGCTGAATGTGTGGCAGTAAGCGTCAGTGCAGTGTATGCAAAAACCTATCGCCAGGGTTTGAGTCGAGGAACCCAAAAGAGTAATATTCGGAAAAAGTTGGAAAATAATCTAAGATGGCAGGTGTGCTGGGGCGAAAAGTTTAAATCCCGAGTAGTTCAGCAAGCCCGAAGGGCGAACTTTAGGTTGGGAGGAAGAAGGCCGATCCAACAGAGGGTTGAAGGCCCGGAAACTCACTCCAGGGGCCCAAGTAATTCGGCCTTGCAACAGGAGGGCCGACCCAATCACAGAAACAATAAAAATACATGTCAAATATGCAGAGTAAGGAGGTCGTAGGCCGAACTATGAGAAAACAGAACAGTGGTCCGAGCCCGACGCGTTCTAGCATTCAATATAATATTTATTCAGTATTCAAATAAGTCGAGCCTGAGGGCCGAAAGCTCGAAGCCGAGGCGTTAAGGCTGCAAAGGGCGAGTTCCAAGCAGTGCCGATGACCGATCGTATTTTTCATGAAATACTGGCTTTATGGCCGAGACCGAGACATAGTGCCAAGCATTTAATATATGCAGTAATTAAACAAATCGAGCCTGAGGGCCCAAGGCTCAAAGGCGAGGCGTCAAGACCACGAAGGCTGAAACCGAGCTTCGAGTTAGGGCCAAATCCCAATCGGGCTTATGACGGAATGTTGTTATATGGTCGATGCTAAGCTGTAAGAAGACAGAGCTTAAAGCATTCAGTATATCCTGTGGCCAATCGGATCAATCAAGTACTCCCCACATGAACCCGAGGGCCAAAGGCCCAAGGAGTCAACCCACAATGTCAGCCTATCAACCCGAGGGCCGTAGGCCCGAGGCCACTGTCTACACGAACCCGAGGGCCGAAGGCCCGAGGAGTTAACCCACGCTGTTAGATTATCAACCCGAGGATCGGAGGCCCGAGGCCCCTGTCTAAACGAACCCGAGGGCCGAGGCATTAATACCCGCTGCCAGTGTATCAACAGGACGGCTACAGGAGTAAGGTCACTATCCACACAAACCCGAGGGCCGAAGGCCCGAGGGGTTAACTCACGCTGCCAGTCTAACAAACCGTGGGCTGAAGGCCCGAATGGCTAACCCACGCTATCAGTCTATGGACCCTAGGGCCGTAGGCTCGAGGACACAGTTCACACGATCGTGAGAAGGCTCGAGGGGTTAACCCACGCTGTCAGCCTAACAAACCAAGGGCCGTAAGCCCGAGGCTACAGGCCACACGATCCCGAGGGCCGAAGGCCCGAGGGGTTACCCTTCGCTGTCAGTCTATGAACCTGAGGGTCGTAGGCTCGAGGACACAGTTCACGCGATCCCGAGGGCCGAAGGCCCGAGGGTTTAACCTTCGCTTTCAGTCTATGGACCTGAGGGTCGTAGGCTCGAGAACACAGTTCACGCGATCCCGAGGGCCGAAGGCCCGAGGGGTTAACCTTCGCTGTCAGTCTATGAACCTGAGGGTCGTAGGTTCGAGTACACAGTTCACGCGATCCCGAGGGCCGAAGACCCGAGGGGTTAACCTTCGCTGTCAGTCTATGAACCTGAGGATCGTAGGCTCGAGGACACAGTTCACGCGATCCCGAGGTCCGAAGGCCCGAGGGGTTAACCTTCGCTGTCAGTCTATGGACCTGAAGGTCGTAGGCTCGAGAACACAGTTCACGCGATCCCGAGGGCCGAAGGCTCGAGGGGTTAACCCACGCTGTCAGATTATCCACCCGAGGATCGGAGGCCCGAGGCCCCTGTCTAAACGAACCCGAGGGCCGAGGCATTAATACCCGCTGCCAGTATATCAACAGGACGACTGCAGGAGTAAGGTCACTATCCACACAAACCCGAGGGCCGAAGGCCCGAGGGGTTAACTCACGCTGTCAGTCTAACAAACCGTGGGCTGAAGGCCCGAATGGCTAACCCACGCTATCAGTCTATAGACCCTAGGGCCGTAGGCTCGAGGACACAGTTCACACGATCGTGAGAAGGCTCGAGGGGTTACCCACGCTGTCAGCCTAACAAACCGAGGGCCGTAAGCCCGAGGCTACAGGCCACACGATCCCGAGGGCCGAAGGCCCGAGGGGTTACCCTTCGCTCTCAGTCTATGAACCTGAGGGTCGTAGGCTCGAGGACACAGTTCACGCGATCCCGAGGGCCGAAGGCCCGAGGGGTTAACCTTCGCTTTCAGTCTATGGACCTGAGGGTCGTAGGCTCGAGAATACAGTTCACGCGATCCCGACGGCCGAAGGCCCGAGGGGTTAACTTTCGCTGTCAGTCTATGAACCTGAGGGTCGTACCTTCGCTGTCAGTCTATGAACCTGAGGGTCGTAGGCTCGAGAACACAGTTCACGCGATCCCGAGGGCCGAAGGCCCGAGGGGTTAACCTTCGCTGTCAGTCTATGAACCTGAGGGTCGTAGGTTCGAAAACACAGTTCACGCGATTCCGAGGGCCGAAGGCCCGAGGGGTTAACCTTCGCTGTCAGTCTATGAACCTGAGGGTCGTAGGCTCGAGAACACAGTTCACGCGATCCCAAGGGCCGAAGGCCCGAGGGGTTATCTCACGCTGTTAGTTTAACAAACCGAGGGCCGTAGTCCCGAGGCTACAGTCCACACTATCCCGAGGGCCGATGGCCCGAGGGGTTAACCCACGCTGTCAGTCTAACAAACCGAGAGCCGAAGAGACTTTTTGATGACTGTCAAAATATACGAAAAAGGTTTTGCGTCGATATTTGTGAAGTTGCACATAGTTATATAATTTTTACTTTTCAGTTGCTAAATATTAATGATGGGTCACATTAATATTTAGCAACTGAAAAGTAAAGCTGGGATTATTTTGACAGGTAATATGTACACATATTTTCGATTGGTAAATTTGTTCAGATGCATAATAATATGTATATTTATTTTTGAAGCCTTGGATTTGCTCATATATTTATGAACTCGACTGTACATAATCGTAAGCGTATGAGACATCAAAAGAAACGTCTTCAAAAATTATAGAAACTTTTTTCTATGCTCATTTATTTTTGAAGCCTTGGATTTGCTCATATATTTATGAACTCGACTGTACATAATCGTAAGCGTATGAGACATCAAAAGAAACGTCTTCAAAAATTATAGAAACTTTTTTCTTTAAGCGGATCGTTTTGGAGATATCAGCTATTAAAGCCGTTGAAAGTGTGCCCTTGTTCAATTATTTTAAATTACGGGGTATAAAGTTCTGGGAAAAATGGTGTTGATAAATTGTTGAGGGTTGAAGAATGCAGTCCTCACTTATTATTATAGCGCCTGCTCAAATAGTTATGGCAAATGCGTCGCGTCTGCAGATACTTTTGAATAGTTGTAAGCTATTACATTTAAGGTGTTTCTTGTAAATTGATTGGTCATGTCTCTTAAAATAATTTACGCAGTTTTTGTATTTTTTTCCATTTACTCATACATATTTAAACATGCAGGAGTCCGCTGGATGCGGGTGGCACAGGACCGGTCATAGTGGCAATCTTTGGGGGAGGCCTATGTTCAGCAGTGGATGTCTTTCGGCTGATATGATGATGATGGTGATGATGATGATGACACATGCATAGTAATGAACTCTTTCAACGACTTCTGGTTTGATCAAAATATCTCTTATACTTTTTGAGATAGGTTGATTTAACTGTAATTTTAATTTTTTACTGCAAGTCCGACTCACACTTGACCATTTTTTATATCCTATGTCCCGACCCGAGGTCTCCTGAATACGACGGTGAAGTTTTCATTAAAATCCATCCAGCCGTTCTCTCGTGATGCTCCGTACAATAAACAGACAAACAGACAAACAGACAAACCGACAAACAGACAAACAGACAAAATTCTAAAAATTACATAAATGTGATCTATTATCGATTTTAAGACCTCCTCCATCATTTTTTTGTAAATATCTTCCATGTACAGACTTTCGACCCTCTTCAGCTTTATTATATGTATAGATAGATAGATGTATTATTATCTTGATATATATAATAATAGCTAGTCCCCGCGGGGGCAGCTTGTGGCGAGCTGACGGTGAGTGGCGACACCGCGGACCCCTATTCCAGAGGGCCCTTTTATATGGCCCTCGCATCTGTGCTTGCCTTGACCGGCCGGCCAGAGTGGATTCGCAAGAGCGGGACCTATGCTCCAGGTTGGAAGTGTAAAATGTCATAACGCCGGCGGCCCTGGAACAGATTACCGGGATCTGGCTACCGCAGTCTCACCTCTCGACAACCTCAAAGCCGCTCTGAAGTGTTGCGCTATTGTCGCACTGTGCGTGCGGCCGTTTGTAGGGCCCACTAAATGAGTTGGCGAGTCACCACCTGCCTTTTTACAATTTTGAGACTGATTGTCACGGCAGGTGTCCGCTAGTCTCCTCCCATAACCCAGTATCCAGTCCATCCATTATACCAACCATAGCCCAAGATCTTAGTTTCCATCGCAGTCACAGTGCTGCACTGCAATAGTCTTTGCACCTGGCGGGGACCATCCTCCGGGCGTATCATTATTGTGCGCTCGGGGATGGTATCCGCCACGTGTATCCCTTGCTTTTAGATTATTTGTCTTAACAGGCCTCTGCGCTGTTGGCTTCGGCCCCACGTATGCCTCCCAAAGGTCCGGGACCCCATGGTCCCGAGATAAGTAAAGACGAACAACAATAATAACAATAATAACGCCGCAGGGCAGCTTGTGGCGAGCTGTTGGGGAGTAACGACCCCACGGACCCGAGTGCTCCCGAGAGTCAGTCAGGGTCCCCGCCTCCGGCGTGTCTTCGTCGGTCGGAGTGGACCCCAAAGGGGACCCGTAGGACTCTCAGCTCTGGCTTGCCTTAACTGGCCGTCCAGAGAGGAGTCGTCAGAGCTATATGCTCCAGGGGTGGAAGTGTAAATTTGCATAAGTCGCGAGTTGGTGCAGCGGCTGTCAAGCCACTGCGCAGAAAGCGGTGTACACCTCTCTACACTCTTGAGCCGCCTACACCGGTGTTGCCCCTGGCTGTCTCTTGTGACGGCATTTACGGGGGCCCATCTAGTCAGCGGCAAGTCACCGCCTGCCTCGATAGCAAAGAGAAATCATTGTTATGGCAGGTGTCCGGACCTCTTTTCTATAGTTCCATTTCTGATCCATCCATCCTCCATCACCATAGCCCATTAGTCTTTTCCATTCCTTCTCAATAGTCCTCTATGCGCCTGCTGGGGACCGGTTTACGGATATGTATTTGTGCCCGTGAATGGGTTGCAGCAGGTGTACAACACAGCAAATTTCTCCAAAGGGGCCTCTACGTGTTGGATCTATATCCCCGCGCAAGCCTATCAAAAAACCGGGATTTGTAAGCCCGTGATCCTCAAGGAGATACAAACATAATAATAATTAAGGCCGCAGGGCAGCTTGTGGCGAGCTGTTGGGGAGTTACGACCCCACGGACCCGAGTGCTCC